>CAUYQV010131187.1:0-2500 GCA_963574575.1 Galagoides demidoff
TATGAAAGTGTGAGTGATTATAAATTGGTTTCATAATAGTACTGAGTACATTGGATAATTTTTCTTCCATTCTTCAGATATTTTACTAAGTAGGATATGTTCCAGCTCCATCCACGTAAATGTAAAAGAGGTAAAGTCTCCCATCTTTTTTAAGGCTGCATAATATTCTATGGTATACAGTCTCTGGGTATAGGGTCAATGGATTTTGGATTTTAATATGTCCCAGGTAATTCTTAGAGAGTTTATCAGATATCATGTGTTAGGAAGCCTTTGCCCTTGGACCACTGGTAAGCAGAATCTAGACTTTCAGTTTACATTCCACCATTAACAAATAGCCCCTAATACCTCTTAGCATTATTGCATGATCTGAAAATGTCCTGAGCATGTAAATTTCAGCTAATTTACTTATTTCCAAGCTTTAATTTAGAAATAATAAATAAGTACAAGGAAGCTCAAATAAAAAATAGTTTCAATAGGTAAAATTCGACAAAACAAAAGGGCTCTTGGAACATTTTGTGAAGTCCCTTCATCACACAAAGTTTGTACTCTTCTTGTTCTATTTTCTTTTGCCCTCTGACATGTGAAAGAACCTGTCAATAATTCACTTAGTGCTGTTTTCACTCTAAACTGCTGGGTACTGTATTTATTAGATGTAAACAATAAAGTGATGTGTGATTCTTAAACTTGTGAAAATAAGACTATAGTAAACCCTGAGCGTAAAGATCCTGTCAATACTTCTTCCTTTTGGCCAAGCAAGAGGCTTCCCAGCAGCTGCTATTTCCCTCTTATTTTCTGTATGTAATGTACACTCATCGATGTTCTCTAGGAAGCTGGGTTAAGTCTCCAGTGACTATCCAGATCATTACATGTTTCTAAGAGTCAGTGGACTTTTTGAAAACTGCTGTTCATGACAGACTGATTCTGCCTCTCAGATAAGAATTTTAGAACTGTATGGAAGAGGATTCTATCCCCTCAGAGTCTAAGTACATACAGCAAACAATCTAGGATGGCTAGATACAGAAAGAAGTAAAGCGGGAGCAGGTTCTAATGGACTGATAGCCAAAAGAGGTAATAGGCCTGATAGAAACAGACATTATATTCATTCATCATAGAATGAGTACTTAACTTCCTCAACTCATAACCTCCTTTAAGGAAAGGTCACTGGGGTTAAGAAAAACAGCTATAAATGATATTATAAGTAAATATGGGTTAGACATTAGCCATGAATAGAAGTTCTAAAACCTAGTTATTAATGGGCAGAAGAAATTTTTTCTCTATATAAATTTTACTAATTCATGGAATATATGCCGTGGAGATAGTGCAAGTCCTTGTTGACATCTAAAGATAAGATACTAATAATGTCTGAACCAGTTTCTCTATCAGTTGTAAAATGTTTTTTATCCACCACATAAGTCAAGGCATTAAAAACATAATTTCTAGCCTATCTTGTTGATGGAAAAACATTAGTCAATTATGACTGGAATTGAAAATAGTGAGACCAAATCAAGGGCAGCATGGGGATTATTATGTGATGAAATCCAGCAATATGCGTAGGTTTTATATGCCTCCAGCCCTAAAACCAACCAACAAAACACTGAATTGATATTCGCTGACAAACAACATAAACACTCTGTAGGTAACTAATAAGAAAAATGTGTAAATTTGCCTTTTTTATTTTTTCCAGGTAATAGAAAAGTTGTCAATGTGATTTTCAGGTAGGAGAAAAAAACATGCACTTGTCATGGCATTTTCAAATACCTTAAGTTATGTAACAATGCTTTTCCAAGCCCCATTACGTCCCACAGTGCCTGTAAATCTTGTATAAGGAAATGCTGGGTCCGGAAGGGTTCCAGGCAGCACCTGATCATATGGGCTGCGGTGCCCATACGCTCCCTTAGGATGGAGTCAATAAAAGAACTCCACCCCGTCCCTCTATTTCAAAATGAACCTAGGCTTTTAGTGAACAGCAGAGACACACTCCAGGTCTATTTTTTTGTGGTAATATCTGGTTTTTGTAGGCCCAATGATCATGTTGCCTATGCTTACTTTATTACAATTACTAAACTCTATAGAAAATAGCATTTTCAAAATATAGCATTTAAAGAGTCCTTTTTGTACTGTTCCTCCCCTAAAGCCTTGCTTTAATAGAGAACAATGTGAGACAGGCTGTGGGGGTCAAAGCTGGGGATTCCTGCGCAGCCGCCCCTCATGCAGGGGATCCCTGTGTTCATATAGGCCTCCACAGCCTGCTTCTGAGACAGCAATGTGATGCTGTGTGAACAGCCTGACACAGTAGGTCTGGCTTTTATGATGCAAATTTCCACTTTAAACTCAAAGGTAATTACAGTATTTTAACGTACCTTTCTCATGATCGGTAATAAGTTTCTCCAGTGCACAGTCCACATCAAAAATGTACCGGTAAAAGCACAGCTGGGTGTACAGGGACTTGTCAGAATACTGCAATATAACAGAAAATAAATGAATACTACTATTGGAGAGG
>CAUYQV010131187.1:7500-14467 GCA_963574575.1 Galagoides demidoff
TTCAAGTTATCTTCTTCGTATAACCATACAAAGCCTGCCTTCTTCCATCATCAACTGGTGTATCCTCACAAAAGTTGCGTTCATTTGGGTTGAGCCAAATTAAATCATGAAGGGAAATAGGCTGCTAAAAACTCAAAATGTACTCCCAAACTATTTTGATCATTAAACACCACTGTTCTACCATAGGCACAGATAATCCAGTACTTACTATAACTTTATTTTTTATTTATTTATTTTTTGTAGAGACAGAGTCTCACTTTATTGCCCTTGGTAGAGGGCCATGGCATCACGCTGCTCATAACAACCTCCAACTCCTGGGCTTAGGTGATTCTCTTGCCTTGGGCTATTTTTTTGTTGCAGTTCGGCTGGGGCTGGGTTTAAACCCACCGCCTTCCGTATATAGGGCCGGCGGAGGCACAAGCCTGCTCACTGAGCCACAAGTGCTGCCTGACTATAACTTTAAAATATAATGAAGGTGATGGGCCCTTGGGTTGTTTCCACATCTTTGCAATTGTGAGTTGAGCCACTATTAATACTTGAGTGAAAATGTCTTATGATAAAATGAAGCTTTTTTTTCTTTGCCACGGAATACTATTCAGTCATTAAAAGATGGAAACTACACCTTTTGTATTTACCTGGATGGAGTTGAAGAACATTCTCCTTAGTAAAGCATCTCAAGAATGGAAAAGCAAGCATCCCCTGTACTTAATACTAATTTGAAACTAGTCATTGAACAACTACAGGCCCCCATGAGAGAAAAACAATGAAATTCAAGAAGGAGGGAAGGTCTCTACTAAAAATAGAAAAAACTAGCTGAGCATTGTGGTGGGTGCCTGTAGTCCCAGCTACTTGGGAGGCTAAGGCAAGATGATCACTTAAGCCCAGGAGTTAGAGGTTGCCATGGCACTCTACCCAGGGCCACAGAGTGAGACTCTGTCTCAAAAACAAGATGGGGGGAGAAGAAGTGGGGAGGGGGTTCAGTAAGCTCCCACCTAACAGATATAACATAGGGATATATGGGTGAAGGGTTCAACTACAACTTGGGAGTTTACCTTACAAATGCAAACAATACGACCTAATTGTACCCTTATACATATTAATCTGAAATTAAAATCATATAATGAAGGTGTAGCAAACCCCATTACTTGGCAAACATGAAGGTATAGATCTAGGCATCACAGCAAAAAGCAGACTCAGAACTCTAAACCTCACTGGCACTGACAGGGACCCATGAGTTGCATGCCTAGAAATGGAATACTAGCTTAGGACAGTCTTTCCTGAAAATTCCTTACTAGGATTCTCACCATACACCAGGCAGTGTCCCAACCACTCAGGCCCACTCTCAAGAGTTCCCCACACAACTCTGAACTACCCATCTGGCCACACTCCCACCACCATCTCTTGCGATGAACATGCCCTTTCCTCTTTTGCATCCTTATAAAAGCAATTCCACTCCTCCTTTCAGGCCTATCCTTCCAGCTTTGCTTAAAGATCCACTTAGTTTCTATTGATCTCATCAGACCCCATAGTCATCACCATTTCTGGGAAGCCTTTTGTGCCTCCATGATTTGGTTTGCTTGCTTTCCACCTGACAGACCTAGCCACCTCTCTTCTGTGTCCCCATGGCTCACTACATCTCTTCAACTCTGAGTTCATGCTTCAGGTAGTCCTCACTGGTTTCAGCAGCCCATGCACCTCTTGGGACGTAGCTCCTGAGGGCAGAGAGAATGTGGATACTCTACCCTGCACTGCCAGTGCCTAGGACAGGGTCTGGCATGCACCTGGCTGTCAAATGTTTGTGGAAGAAAGAGATTCAGAAAATCTGTCTTGTACTTCTCATTTACCTTCAAAATACTGCTTACTGATACAACACTAATTTTTTAAATTGATTTCTAATATTTCCTATGTGTATCTCCCCATGGCAGATTGGCTTTGGTGTCAAATGAATCTGGTTTGAAATTCAGTTCTGGCTCGGCGCCTGTGGCTCAATCGGCTAGGGCGCCAGCCACGTACACCTAAGGTGGTGGGTTCTAATCCCCAGCCCGGGCCCGCCAAACAACAATGATGGCTGCAACCAAAAAATGGCCGGGCGTTGTGGCGGGCGCCTGTGGTACCAGCTACTTGGGAGGCGGAGGCAGGAGACTCGCTTGAGCCTAGGAGTTGGAGGTTCCTGTGAGCTGTGATGCCATGGCACTCTACCCAGGGGGATAGCTTGAGGCTCCGTCTCAAAAAAAAAAAAAGAAATTCAGTTCTATCACTTAAAGCCTTGGATGACCTTTTACAAATTGTTTAACCTATTTATATCTCAATGTCTTCACTGTAAAATGAGGCTAAAAAACCTCTCAGGAATGTTGTAAAGATAACAAGATACATACAGAAAGCACTTAGCACCATGATTGGTACCTAGTACCTAATGATACATGATAGATGGCATACTTTCCTGAATTAGAACGTAAGCTCCTGGGGAGTTTGTATTTGCACATGGTTGTAAAATGCAACATAATACCATACACATGATAGGTTACTTTAGAAAGTTCTGTCTAAGGAGTATGTCTAAACTCTCGAATATGAATGCTCCTTTTAAATGAATGCATTAAAAGTTGCTATTTCTACAATGTTTTACTAACGATATACCTTTAGAGTTCTAGTAACCCTCAATTTCCATACACCTTTAGGCCTTATATAAATTATTAGTCTCGATTATGAAAAGGTTGAGATAGGTTTTCTTGCCTTTCCCTGCCACTCAATTACTTAGTTTTACATCTATTTTGTTTGCAGTATCTATGTTAACTTTGCTATTTTGCAAATATGGAATAAGAGAGGGTGAAAAAAATGCTAGTTTTCCAACTCCACTGTACTTTGCAAAGGAAATTATTTCCATAGGCTACAGAAATAACTTATTTGGATTACTTCAATTAGTTCTAATACAAAACATTGCCACCACTTCATTAATCAGCCGCTTGTGAGGATTACTTTTCCAAGAAGTCTTTTTGGTAATTTGATTAGAAAGAATGGTGGTGCACATTATCATGATTCAGTATGTCCATCAAGTAGACAATTTACAGCAAGTTCTTGATAACGATAGGCTTAAAAAAACACAGTAATTTCTTCATTGCAGAATCCTATTTTTTTGTGTGAAGATGAAGTTATTTTTCAAAGTCTTTGGCAACACACGTTGCTGAATAAGCATCAGGAAATATTTCAGTGCATTAAGAGGCATTTCACTCTTTCCCTCTCCCTACAGACAACCCCCCCATGAATGATGCAGTAATTAAAACCTAATTATTATCTTCATTTTAAACAAAACCTAAAGTGAATACCAATTAATAACAACATACTAATGAGCATCTGCTGTGATGAAATTGAATATGAATGTGCTGCAAATTTCGGGTAATTTATTTTTTTTAGGGGAAGTGCCACTGGTCGTATTCTGCTGTTAGAAGATTATATAGAATGTACACCATTTTCTATCAAGTCATTCTGCACATGGCAATTTCCATTGGAGGAGGCAGGGCTGGCTTCAATAATGTAGATGTTGAAATATCCAAATATTGGTCAGGGGGCCTTCACTGAGACTGAGGACAATTCTAGGATTCTACCTTCAATTTACTGCCCTCCCTTCTAAAGGCTTTCTTTTTTTAATGTCATAGTTCTAGGTTGAATTGCCAAAAAAAAAGATTGAATTTGTCCTCTGACGTGTAAGAATGTATCAGCCCCCAATACATATTTAAATACAAATTTCAAATGGAAGAAACAATAATAAAAAGTAAAGAGTTTTAAGTTATCACTTTGGATTCCACTGTAACCTTAAGACAGTCCAGAAATTTTTAAACTGAAGAAACTCTTGAAGTCTGGAAGTATTAAGGAAAGCAAGTTCAGATTTATTAATAACACCACATCAAGAAGAAAAATGTGGAGACAGATGAAGCTCTATATATTATAGCTTCAAATTCCGTATCTATTGTATGAATGGTAGGACCAGATTAGCGGTTATTAAAATGTGTTGCATTTGTGTGCCTCAGCTGCTTCTCAAATATTTGATTCTACTTTCATCTATTAAATTATATGTTCATTAAAAAGTTAAAAGGTACACTCACATGTGTTACACACCAACTTTTAAGGCTCCAATATATTAACTGGTGTTCTCACTTACAGACTTGAAAAATATAAATGCTATCAAGTTAAAATAAATATGTATATTGCTAGAAATATCATTTATCCTTTTATAGATGGCAGTTCTACATGAAATCTTGGGAAGAAAAGGTTTTTTGGATTAGGTAATTCCCAGAATTTCTTTTCAGATCTAAACTAGATGAAAAACTGCTTTACTTTGTTGTTATATTGGCAAAAACAGCCACTGGTCCTTTTTCCCTGGCACATTTGATCAAATATATACATATATATCTTTTTTTTTTTTGAGACAGTCTTACTTTGTCACCCTTGGTAGAGTGCTGTGCTGTCACAGCTCACAGCAACCTCAAACTCTTGGGCTTAAGCTATTATTTTACCTCAGCCTCCCGAGTAGCTGGGACTATGGGTGCCCAGCATAATGCCTGGCTATTTTTTAGAGATAGGGTCTTACTCTTGCTCAGGCTAGTCTCGAACTCCTGAGCTCAAGCAATCTACCTGCCTTGGCCTCCCAACTTCTGGGATTAAGGTGTAACCCAACGCACCAGGCCATATATATCTTATTAAAATAAAAATTCTCTACTTCTTCCCAACCTACCCCTATCTATAAAAAAATGGGCAAAATGGACATCTAGAATATTTGGTCAGCTTTCTAATTTTTCAATAACTGGTCCCTAAAGGCTTGTGATAAGCAAATATCAACAGTTACTAAAAATAAATGAACATAACTACCATAAATAAATTGGAATAACATTTAAGATGAAAACTTAACCTTTTAATTGGACCTGGATGTTAAGGTGAACTCTGAGTTGGGTGACATCTCAGAACAAGTTATGGTTCAGATGAAGAAGTAGGACAAGGCTATCATGGCTGATTCCTGCCCCAAGCCACAAGGATGTTAGTCAAAGTCACCCTACTATCATACCATGAATCATCTGTTCTCATCCAAAAGACACTGTTCATTCATTCAACACTGAGAATCTACTGCACGCCAGATACTATTCTAGCTGCTGGGGCTACATCAGAGGAAAAGGCACAATGTGGATATTTCCATTTATCCACTCCTTCCCTCATGTCTACCACTGTCTTTTATATTTTTTAATGGCATGTATTATCTTTCATGTTCTAACAGACTTGTGCATTTTAGTTCTGATAATACAGTGACAGATCTTTGATGGTTATATCCTTTTGATTATTCCTGATAATATTTTTATCAATATGCCTGTCCAATGACTATTTATTGAATTACACTGCTAACTTGTTATGATAAAGCAAAAATTCATGCATCTTATACTTGTATAGCACATAATCTTTTTCAAGGCATTTGATTTTCCTACAGCTCTGTAAGGTTGGAGAAACCAGGATTATTTTCTTTCTTACAGAGTTCACGAAGGTGAAGTCATCTGTTCATAATTTCAAATCTGGTCAGTGAAAGAGGTAGCTATGGTCAGTTCAAAGACCTCTTAGAAAACTGGTGCAGTCAAATTAGAATGACTATTCACAGCTAGAATCAAGAAGGCTGCAGGTTTTTATAGGCAAACAACATTTCACATCTTGGCATGAAATGTTGGTCTAAAATCAAGTGAGATAACATAGATTCCACATACGCTATTTAATACTGACAGAGACTTCTTGAATGCTATATGTGTGTTAAATCACACTATGTTAAAGAAGGGACTTAATAGATTAATGTTCATTTGACACTTTCTACTTTTCAGATCACTCTCCTCTGCATTAAGCTTTCTCCCATTTGATCTTTGATATGTGAACTAGCTATTTGGATTATCCTCATTTTACAGATAAGAAAGCCGAGACTCCAAGAAGAAGAAACATTAGGGAATTTACTTAACAAAGGACACAAAAGATCTCTATAAAGAGAATTATGAAACTCTGAGAAAAGAAATAGCTGAAGATGTTAACAAATAGAAAAACATACCATGCTCATGGCTGGGAAGAATCAACATTGGTAAAATGTCCATACTACCCAAAGCAATTTACAAATTTAATGCAATCCCTATCAAAGAAGCACCATCATACTTTAAAGATCTGGAAAAAATAGTACTTCGTTTTATACAGAACCAGAAAAAACCTCAAATAGCCAAGACATTACTCAGAAATAAAAACAAATCAGGAAGAATCACACTACCAGACTTCAAACTATACTACAAGTCTATAGTGATCAAAACAGCATGATATTGGCACAAAAATAGAGAGGTAAATGTATGGAATAGAATTGAGAACCAAGAAATGAACCCAGACACTTATCGGCATTTGATCTTTGATAAGCTCATAAAAAATATGAATTGGGGAAAAGATTCCCTATTAACAAATGGTGCTGGGAGAATTGGCTGGCAATTCGTAGAAGACTGAATCTGGACCCACATCTTTCACCATTAACAAAAACTGACTCTCAATGGATAAAAGAGTTAAACTTAAGACATGAAACTATAAAACTACTAGAAGAAAGTGCAGGGAAAACACTCAAAGAAATTGGCCTGGGTGAATATTTTATGAGGAGGACCCTCCAGGCAATTGAGGCAACACCAAAAATACATTATTGGGATCTGATCAAACTAAAAACCTTTTGCACAGCCAAGAACACAGTAAGTAAACCAAGCAGACAGCCCTTAGAATGAGAGAGGATATTTGCAGGTTATGCTTCTGACAAAGGTTTGATAACCATAATCCACAGAGAACACAAACTAATTAATAAGAAAAAAACAAGTAATCCCATTTCATTGTGGGCAAGGGACTTGAATAGAAGCTTCTCTGAAGACAGGAGCATGGCCTACAGACACATGAAAAAAATGCTCATCATCTTTAATCATCAGAGAAATGC
>CAUYQV010131188.1:0-17807 GCA_963574575.1 Galagoides demidoff
CGCCTGTGGTCCCAGCTACTTGGGAGACGGAGGCAGGAGACTCACTTGAGCCCAGGAGTTGGAGGTTGCTATGAGCTGTGATGCCATGGCACTCTACCCAGGGGGATAGCTTGAGGCTCCGTCTCAAAAAAAAAAAAAAAAGTTGTTTTTTTTTTTTTCAGACAGAGTCTCACTGTGTCACCCTCAGTAGAGTGCTGTGAATACTATTTTAGGGGTGAAAACTATTCTATGGTGTACATGTACCACAGTTTGTTTGCTTGTTTTTCTGTTTGTTTGTTTATTTAGAGGCAGATTCTCACTCTGTACACCTGGGTAGAGTTCTGTGGCATCATAGCTCAGAGAAACCTCAGTGTTTTGGGCTCAAGCAATCCTCCAGCCTCAGCCTTTTAAGTAGCTGAGATTACAGGTGTCTGCCACAACTCCCAGCCAGTTTTTCTATTTTCAGTAGAGACAGGGTCTCCTTCTTGGTCAGGTTGGTCTTGAACTCTTGAGCTCAATCAATCCTTCTACTTCAGCCTCCCAAGTGATAGGGTTACAGGTGTGAGCCGCTGTGCCCAGTTGATACCACAGTTTATTAATTCATTCATGTGCTGATTCCACATCTCTTTGACTGTGAACAGAATGGCTAAGAACATTCTTAGGGCAAATGTCCCTGTGGTAAAATGTATTTTTTTTCATTTAGATAAATGCCTAGTAGTAGAATTACAGGGTCAAATGGTAGGTCTACTCTTTGTTCTTTGAGGAATCTCTATCCTTCTTTCCATAGAGGCTGTACTAGTTTGCCATCCCACCAGCAGTGCAAGAGTGTTCCTTTCTTTCTGCACCCACATCAGCAACTGTTGCTTTGGGACCTTGTTATGTGGGGCCATTCTCACTGGGGTTAGGTGATATTTCATGGCTTTGGTTTGCATTTCTCTGATAATTAGGGAAAATGAGTGTTTTTTCATGTGTTTATTGGCCATTCTTCTGTCCTCATGAGAAAAGTTTCTATTCATGTCTCTTGCCCAGTCTTTTTTTTTTTTTTTCAGAGACAGAGTTTCACTTTGTTGCCCCTGATAGAGTGATGTAGCATCACAGCTCACAGCAACCTCCAACTCCTTGGCTGGCTTAGGTGATTCTCCTGCCTCAGCGTAGGGAGCAGCCAGGACCATGGGTGCCCACCACAATGCCTGGCTATTATTTTGTTGCTCACTGAGCCACAGGCGCTGGCTGCCCTCTTTCCCAGTTTTTTTTTTTTTTTGGTGACAGAGGCTCAAGCTATCTCCCTGGGTAGAGTGCTATGGCATCATAGCTCATAGCAACCTCCAACTCCTGGGCTCAAGCGAGTCTCCTGCCTCCGCCTCCCAAGTAGCTGGGACCACAGGCGCTGGCCACAACGCCCGGCCATTTTTTTTTTTTTTTTGGTTGCAGCCATCATTGTTGTTTGGCGGGCCCGGGCTGGGGATTCGAACCTGCCACCTTAGGTGTACTTGGCTGGCGCCTTAGCTGATTGAGCCACAGGCGCCGAGCCTCTTGCCCAGTTTTTAATGGAGTTGTTTGCTCCTTTCTTATTGATAAATTTGCATTCATTGTAGATTCTGGTGATTTAATCAAGATTCTTAATCTTTGAGCCTGACCTCAGTTTTCCAACCTGAAAATAAGATTAATGCTTAACAAATAGAGGTGACCTGAGGAAAAAGCCAACCACGTGGCAACATACATTCAATAAAGTTTCCTTCTTGAGCCTCAGGGTCCTTGCCTATAAAGTGAAGAAGCTACATTAGTTGTCTCTGGTTGTTTTTAGAGTTAATATTCTGATTACCTATTTTTATAGTCACAGAAAAAGATTGCTAAATGAAAAATAAATGTCTTTACTTGTCTTCAGGTAATTATTTTTCTTTTGTTTCCTGAAGAACCAGATAGTCAAAAACAGATGAGCAGTGCCTCTGGAATGTCTGAGCCTCTCCACCCTGGGCACCCGGGAAATGACAGAGTATTTCCATTCAACAGAATCTCCCTGATGAGGTAAACCTTCCTTAGTGGTAAGAGGATCAAACTTTAGTTTTAATAAACCAGTGTATGCCGTTAAAAATATTAGATACCCTCTTGGGTGGCACCTGTGGTTCAGTGGGTAGGATGTGGGCCCCCTATACCGAGGGTGGTGGGTTCAAACCTGGCCCCAGCCAAGCTGCAACAAAAAAAAATAGCCAGGTGTTGTGGCCGGTGCCTGTGGTCCTGGCTGCTTGGGAAGCTGAGGCAAGGGAATTGCCTAAGCCCAAGAGCTGAGGTTGCTGTGAGCTGTGATGCCACAGCACTCTACGGAGGGTGACAAAGTGAGACTCTGTCTCTGAAAAAAAAATTAGTTACTCTCAATTTTGATCTTTGTGAACTCTTGGCTTCTATAATCAGGTTGTTTACCTGGATTTGCAATCCATATACTCTGCTTAAGCAGTTATACAAGCGTTCCATAATTTATTATAGCCAATGTATATGTCATTGGTTAAAGGCCAATTAGATCATTATCATTTAAGGAAGACTGCATATTAATTGAATTTACAAAGTTGTCTCCTACACATCTGAAATGCTAGTAATTTCCCATCTTTAATAGTACTAGATAATCACTTTACAATTATCTCTTTGCTTTTGTAAGATTGAAAACTAGCCTAGATCATAGCAGTGGTAATAGTCTATATAAAGGTAAAAGTTGATAATGAAAGAGAGAGCTATAACATCAGGAAACATTGTCATTCCAAATTTCTCAAAATATGACATGTTTCTTAGTTAATTAAAATTTTGTATGGATACAGAATCATACAAAGGAACACCCACATGGTTTAGAATTCAAAATATCTCATGTATGAGATTTCTTAATTTAGACCTTTTCTGTGCCTGCTGAGTACCAGTGGGTGAAGAACGCCTTCAGTGCCATTTTGGCATTTACAGTGCCCTATGTAGCTTGGTAGGATTCAGTACCCTGCCAGGTTAAAGCAGTCCCAGCTTTTCTCGTCAAATAAGCCCATGCCATCTGTTGAACATGAATTTTAAGAGATGTTGTAGTAGAACTGTATATGAAGAAACATTTTTTCTTTCCACATTTATGATCAAGTTTCTGCCTATACAAATTAGAGATAAAACAACTTGCTCCTTACTATATGTGGAAGGCTGGGAGAATTCTTACTGTTAGCAATAATAATATAAGTTAACATTCTCTGAGTATCTACTATTTTTCAGGCATCATGGTTGGCATTTTGTCTTGAATTATTTAATTTAATCCTGGCAAGGCTCCATGAGGTTTTAATCTATTTTTTTCAAACAAGGAAACTGAAAATTAGATAAGTTGCCATCTACAATACTGCTAAATGGTGATATGTGTGATTTTAAGTATGTATATGTATGTATGTACAATACTGCTAAACAGTGATGATATGTCTGGTTTTATGTATATATGTACAATAATATATATATGTATATATAATGTATGTATGCAGAGACTGGACATAGTCTCACTCTGTAGCCCAGGCTACAGTGCTATGGTCTCATGCTAGCTCACAGCAACCTCAAAGTCCTGGATTCAAGCGATCCTCTTGCCTCAGCCTGTATTTGGGACTACAGGCACTCACCACAACATCTGGTTAGTAGAGATGGGGTTTTGCTCTTACTCAGGCTGATCCTAAAAGCTCCTGAGCTCAAGAGATCCTCTGGTCTCAGCCTGGCAGACAAAAGCCACCATGCCTACTTTTATTTTATTTATTTATTTATTTATTTTTCGAGACAGAGTCTTACTATGTCACCCTTGGTAGAGTGCTGTGGCATTGCAGCTCACAGCAATCTCAAACTCTTGGGCTTAAGTGATTTTCTTGCCTCAGCCTCCTGAGTAGCTGGGACTATAGGTGCCCGCCACAACGTCCAGTTATTTTTTCTTGCATTTGTCATTGTTGTTTAGCTGGACCTGGCCAGGTTTGAACCCGCCAGCTTTGGTGTATGTGGCTGGTGCCGTAACCATGCCTGCTTTTAAAATCTTGACTTCCATTACTCCTCTTTAACTTTCTCAGAGAAAGATAGGAATGTTCTGGAGTCTGCTGTGTTGTCTACAAGTCCTTCAGCAACCACCCTATTTTCCCCTATGCTTTATTCTCCAGTGATGCAGACCTACTTCTAATTTCCTTGTAGTCTTGTTCTCTAAAGTCCCTGGGGCTTTGTTGATGTTTGCTTACCTTAAAATTTCTTTATCCCACTCATACCAGACTAGCTGGCCTACACTTACTCACTTTTCATGTCTCAGTTTAAACTACTCTTCCATATTCCTATTATTGTTGATATACTCCATAACAGCAAGAATCTTACTGTGTCATCATCTAAACTGAGGAACTTAAGGGAGTCTTTTTTCTTCATTATTGTCTTTCCAGGACATCTCAAAGTATTTAATTCCCAGTAGGCATTCAATTAAATATTTATAGGATGAATGTATGAAAGAATCCATAAATCACTTGCAAATTCTTGCACAGAACTCATTAGGGATTTGTGGCGGGTCCTTATCTTACATTATTCCATATAAGCATAAAAGTCACCGGAAGTGAAGACTTATAATCTTCTCATAATAAAGTTTTCCAATGTATCTTTATTTTTCTCCAGCATAAAACACCTGGAACATAGTAGTAGCTAAACACATGTTTGCTGGATTGATGAAGAGACTGAAAAAGTATATAAAGTCTTTATAATATAATGCCTATTCTTTCCAGACTCACTTTGTGCCACTCCTATTTTATCCTCTAATAATGAGTAACAATATATAATTTTCATTCATGCATCAAATACTTATTTAACCATTATGATGTGCCAGGTACATTGGTGTACTGCTTCAAGCAGCCTCGTTTCTTTCCTTGCTATCTTTTTTTGTAGAAATTTATGAAACCATTCAGCAAATACCATATTTTTTGGTGGTTTTTCTATTTTCCTTCATTAGGTTCCTTTACCTCCCCAGAAGGGGGAGGCTGTCCCTTACTCCTTTACTACTTTGTGCTTGCCTCTAATTTAGCCCGGATTATATCAAACTTTATCCGTGTTTCTAACCCCTTCTCCCCCGCCCCTTTTTTTCTGAAACAGAGTCTCACTTTGTTGCCCTTGGTACAGTGCTGTGGTGCCACAGCTCACAGCAATCTCAAACTTTTGTGCTCAAGTGATTCTCTTGCCTCAGCCTCCTGAGCAGCTGGTTCTACAGGCACCCACCAGAACGCCCGGCTGCCTTTTTTTCTTTAGAGGCAGGGTCTTGCTCTTGCTTAGGCTGGTCTTGAACTCCTGAGCTCAGGCAATCCACCTGCCTCACCCTCCCATAGTGCTAGGATTACAAGTGTGAGCCACTGCACCCGGGCCTCCCTCTTCTCTCCTTCTTTAACAATACTGTTATTCCCTCAGAAGGCAGGGATTGAGGTTTGGCTCATCAGGGCCCAGCACACAACCTAGAACAGGGCTCAAAACCTGTAAGTACTGAAATGAATAATAATTGTTACTCCTTATAGAACAAAATGGATTAACACTTTTAAGTCTCACTACAATAAGCCAATTAAGTATTATCTTCGTGTTATAGATGAGAAAAAGAGGCCTGAAGAAGTTTAGAAACTTGCCAAGTGTCACACAGTGGTAGAGCTTGTTTTGACAGGAATCTAAAGAATGAAGTCATTATCGATTATAAATAAGACTTCCATCAACTTTTCTTTAAGTTTTTCTTTAGCTTTCGCAAAGTCTGTCTTTCTTTAGATCAATAACTTCTCATGTACCTTAATATTGTGAATGGGCAAAATCCCCCTTTTTATTTTGGAAATTGTTCGACCTCTCTTTGGGAAGCAACATAAGTTTAAACTTTCTGAACTTGTTTACTCTTTTCAGGGTAGAATCCATCAAGGAGCCATGGGGAGCATCACAGGTCCATTGAAAGCAGTCATTCGAAAAGGAACGCGGGAACTAAAAAAGAGTATTTCTTCAGGAAGCCAATGCGGCGAAGAATTGAGCAAGGGGAGCACAGTCCTTCGTTACTTGCAGAAATCTTCAGACTCGTGGGAGTTTGGTTGCTCACCTAGGGCGGGCATGGGTGACCTTTTTGCCCACAGCTAAGATGGCTGGTAATGAACGTTTCCTTTGGCTGGGCCTGTTCTTTTGCTCGCTAGTATTTTCAGTGAGCAGTAAAGTGAATTAAATTTAGTAAAATTTGACATGCTCTTAGTAAGAAGGTAATACGAAGTTGGCATGGTTTGTTTAAAAAGTTACAACCACTCAAATTCTTTCTTGCCCTTAACCAAAATGATCGTCAAGGTTGTCCCGAGGTTTGAAGTTTCTAGCCCTTAACCAAGATGGCGCCCGAAAGCTCGTTTAAAAATTAGTTTGCCCTCTTTTCTGCCCTAGACCAACACGGCTTCCGCGGCGTCGTTCACGTGACAGCCCTGGACTACGGCGCGGGAGAGGGGGTAGGAGGGCCCTTGAAGGGTGCGCGTTCCCGTGGCGGTGCACCCGGTAGGTTTCAGTCAGAGTCACTATGGCGGCCGGCGCTGGCAAGGTAAGCTGAGGCGGCGGTGGTGGCAGAGGAGACAGGACCCATCGTGGCTTCCCGGCTCCGAATCCTGGCAGCCAGTCTGCGGAGAGGTCGGCCGAGGTTGTGGCCAGCAGCTGGGGCTGGTGAGGGTTTGGCTGAGGGGGCCGAGAGCTGAGGCGGGCGGGCACAGGCGCCTGACGGCCGTTTGTTTTGATGTTTTCCCCACCAGGTCGGAAAGTTTCCTTCCTCGTCGGGCACAGCCTGAGCTTGCCCCACCGGCCGCGAGTGGTGGAGGCTGCGCGGGACCCAGCCCGGGCCCTCCAGGCCTCTCCCCCAACCTCCGGGCCAGTCTCCCTCCCCCACCTCCGTGTCCGCCGGGAACTGCGGCTGCCGACCCTGAGATGCGACCCTTGCT
Organism: Galagoides demidoff; assembly: GCA_963574575.1. NCBI lineage: Eukaryota > Metazoa > Chordata > Mammalia > Primates > Galagidae > Galagoides > Galagoides demidoff. Next base: position 6,918 of record CAUYQV010131188.1, read on the forward strand.
GGGGCGACCCTGAAGGGAGGTGGCCCATGTGCTGAGCAGCAGCCAAGAGCCCGGGCGTCCAGGCACCAACTTCCAGCCGGCCAGGACCCCTGAGCCTTCCTCGGGTCGCGCCTTGCTTGGTCCGCACCGGCCTGCGGAGCTGGGTCCCCGCCCAGGTTGCGGGGACGCCCGCCAGGTGCTCGGGAGTCCGGACTCAGCTGCTGCCCGCGCCCCTGCCAGTCCCCACACCTCGCGCTGAGGATCCCAGCACCGCCGCCTCGGCTCGTGCCAGGCCAGGGACCCTTTTCCCCCTCCTGGGCCGGCCTCCGCGCAGCAGGGGCAATGCAGACTGTCCCGCCGGCAGTCTAGACTCTCTCACCGCCTTCCTCAACACCAGCCGGGCCAAGCCGGAGCGAGGACTGGTGGCTGCTCGGAGGTGCTGGGCTACACCTTCCTTCGACCCAAAAGGACCTTCTTGTCCCCGCCGAACCGACCCTTCTTCCATGCTGCAGTGCTGCAACGTTTCCGCCACCGAGAGGGAAAAGCGGCCACGATCTCAAACCAAACACAAGAATTGGCGTGTGACTCATCTGCTTGGCTACCTCCAGTCCCCAAACTGTCTTCCAGGAGTTTTCTTGGCCAAAGCTGCCCGATGTTTGAACCTTTTCTTCCCAGGAAAGAAGATGGATTGAAAACTGCCAGTTGGGGACTTTTTAGGGAGCTGCTGGGTTTTAAAGGAGGTGATGGAGCATGCGTTGGTTTGTCTTCCCACCCAAGTGAAGAGTTGTTGATGTTAACTGGTTAACAATGCACAATTTGTTTTAATTTAAAATTTGGGAGGTGGGTAGGAATATAGGCTTGTGAAGGGCAATCCGGATCTGGAGGAACTCCTCTTTGTCTCTGGTAGGAGAGACACCTCCCGTCTATCCTCGATGCCGTCAGCCTTGGCCATCTTCACTTGCCGTCCGAACTCGCACCCGTTTCAAGAGCGTCATGTCTATCTGGACGAGCCGATCAAAATTGGCCGCTCAGTGGCCCGCTGTCGACCAGCGCAGAATAATGCCACCTTTGATTGCAAAGTGCTGTCAAGGAACCATGCTCTCGTCTGGTTTGATCACAAGACGGGCAAGGTAATGTCAGTCTTTACTTTTCATTTTTCTTTGCTCTCTCTGAGAGGCATAATTTATGCAGGATCCCAAGGTTTACAATGCAGAAGACACTGTGCAAGGCCATGGAATCAGCTGTTTGCCTGGGTCTAGTGGAAATTTAATTGAGGTGGTTGAATAGAAAACAGAGATGGTATTGTAATTAAATGCCTCAGGGGAGCGATGGCATCTTGATACGGTGGTCATTCCCAGTGAAATCCCAAACTCTTAATTTGTTTCAGAAAACTAGGTAGTGAAACTTGACATCTTGCTTTTAGTCTTTTAGAGGGGTGAATTTGCAGTTCAGTGCTTTATTAAGCAAGCCACAGTTTCCAAAGCAATGTACGGAATCCATCAATGGTCATTATTGCACAGGAGCTCAAGTGTCTTAAGTGGTGAAAGGTTAACCATGGAGCTTTTTAGTTAAGTTCAGATCCGGGCCTTTCTAGTAAGGATAGTTGCTTATATAAACCTAATGTTTTTGATAGATTTGATACATATTTGTTCTTGAAGGAATAATTTGGGAGAAAGCCAGTTTCATTAAGTATAAACAACTTAACTTTTATATTTTCAGACTTTTGTTTACAATACATATGTTGGGTGAACATATGTATTTCTTTTGAAAGTCACTTTTTGATGTTCCCTGCAGCGTTTAGTGAATACATCCTGCATACAGAGGTGATACTAAAAAATTAGGAAGTTAACTTATTTTCTGGAAGTATATCTATTTCTATTAATTATAGCATTATTTAAATGTGATAGGATGAATTCAGTACTTTTCATTTTAAGTGTAACCATTTGAACATTTTTTTTGAATCAAAATGCGTATTTGCCATTTTCGTATTTTTATTTGGTATCGTAAGTTACTATATCTGTATGTGTTCATATATTATGTAATCAAGAAAAAAACTGAGATTCTTTCAGTTTTTAAAAACTGTGTATGTGTGTGTGGAGAGTGTCCTAAAGAGCTCAATTGTGACTAAACCTTAGGTTTTTGTTGAGCCAGTGAATCCATTCCAACTTAAAGTAAGTTACATAAGACTAATAGGAATATCTCAGGTTTCATCTTCTAACTTTTGGCCTCCTATTTCTGAGTTAAATGATTTAAGTCTTTCTTAAAAGAAGCATTTTAAGTCTTTAAGAGGAATGTTTTGAAATGAAAGAAACCTGAGTCAAAAGGAAGAGAGAAAGCAGTACTTCTACAGCTACTGAATTAAAGAATTATTATATAATTTTTAAATATTATATAAATTGTTTTTAAAAGAAAGGAGGGAAAGATTGAGCAAGTGCTGTGTATTTGCATAATCTTCTAACTTTACTCTGTGTGTAGGATGAGAACTGAAAAGTATGTTAACTTTTCTGTGTGTAATGCCAGGTGCCTACTAACCTGTGGAACAGACCCTTTTTTTTCTCCCTGAAGCTAAAATTTGGGTGGGTTAAAGACTTTGTAGATTACCCATAATCCTTTAAAATGATTATCCCTAGATCTCATCTTTCCAAGCAGTCGAATTCATTATGATGAATGATTAAGTTAATCATTACTTTACTTCTAGTTAGTGCCTTAACTCAACATTTTTGCCTTTGTATGTCTCTAGGCCAGTGGTTCTCAGCCTGGGGGTCGCCATCCCTTTATATTGTGATATTAGGAAGGTTGAGAACCACTGCTCTAGGCAATAGTTAGGTTCAACCTAATTAGATAGCAGGTTTGCTCACAGTACATCTCTGTAAATGTACTTTCTTTGATTCAACACTCACTAGAGACTCAGATTTTTTTCTTTTATTCATTTGAAAAATAATGATTTTGGGCAGCACCTGTGTCTCAGTGAGTAGGGTGCCAGCCCCATATACTGAGGGTGGCGAGTTCAAACTCGCCCCTGGCTAAACTGCAACAAAAAATACCTGGCTGTTGTGGGTGCCTGTAATCCCAGCTAGTCTTGGAGGCTGAGGCTAGAGAATCGCCTAAGCCCAAGAGCTGGAGGTTGCTGTCAGCTGTGACACCACGGCACTCTACTGAGGGTGACAAAGTGAGACTCTGTCTCTAAAAAAAAAAGAAAAATAATGATTTTATGCACATTGCTTTCCATGGCTTCACTAAAATCCCCATACTAGGTTACGTGAGGTGATGAAGAATAGATCAGTAGTGAGTATTTAGCTATGAATTGAGATGACATGTTAACATTTTGAATGGAATTTGTTACGTAGAAAAAACTTTTCTTTGAAGGGTAAATATAGCTTATTTCTACCATTGTCACTTTTTTCTTTCTTCTGCTTTATTAGTTAAAATGACACTCAGGATATGTGGCTATTACTTTAGGTCAGGCATCCTCAAACTATGGCCTGTGGACCACATGCAGCCCGCCTAGGACATTTATCGGGCCTGCCAGGTGTTTTTGCCACTGCTGCCTGTCCTACTTAGCAGCCAGCTCATCCCGGGGCTACACTCAGGCCCTCCACTGGTCTGAGGGACAGTGAACTGGCCCCCCTTTTATAAAGTTTGAGGACCCCTGGGATAGATAGTAGGGTTTTTATCGAGCATCTATTACCTACCAGACACTGTGAAGGACACCATTCCAAAGAAAACCTAGTTTGACCAAATGTTTATGGGTTTTTGTGTGAAATTTGCAGTTTGAGGATTTCCTCAACAAAAACCCCAAGGCCAAATTTCTATATATAAAGCACAAGAACCTCTTCCTATATTCCTATAAGTATCATCTCAGGCAAGGTTTTTTTTTTTTTTTTTTTTTGGAGATGAGTCTTACTTTGTCGCCCTTGGTAGAGTGCAGTTGTGTCATAGCTCACAGCAACCTCAAACTCTTGAGTTCAAGTGATTCGCTTGCCTCAGCCTCCCAAGTAGCTGGGACTACAGTGCCTGCCACAATGCCTGGCTATTTTTTTAGAGATAGGGTCTTGCTCTAGCTCAGGCTGGTCTCAAACCTGTGAGCTCAGACAATCCACCCACCTCAGCTTCCCAGGGTGCTAGGATTACAGTTGTGAGCCTTTTTTTTTTTTTTTTTTTAACATCTTTTAAGCCTAGGTTTTTTCTTCTGGGGTTAATAACGGTACCTACTGTTTTTCTGTTTTGTTTTGCTTTTCTGAGACAGTCTCGCTTTGTCATCCGGACTAAAGTGCCATGGCCTCAGCTTAGCTGACAGCAACCTCAAGCTCTTGGACTTAAACAATCCTCCTGCCTCAGCCTCCTGAGTAGCTGCAGCTACAGGCTAATTTTTCTTCTCTTGCTCAGGCTGGTGTCTAACTCCTGAAGTTAAGCTGATCCTCCTGCTTCAGCCTCCTGGGGTCCTAGGATTACCAGCCTGATCTACAGGGCTAGGCAATACCTACTGTTCTCTGAGGATTGATATAATCATGTAAATCACTTAGTGCCCTGTGCCTGGCTCTCAATAAGAGCTGGATCCTTAGTGGCGATTATGTTTGGCTGGGACTGGGAGGGGAAAGAGGGAACCATTAATGATACTTTGCAATTTGCTATGGTGCTATGGAGTCTTAGGAAGGTAGTGAGAAATTACTTTCTTTAATGTGATAGCGTATGTAGCAGTAATTTTTAAAAATAGAAACTAATGAAGTTGATAACTGTGTCCAAATTGGCATTTTACCTAGGAGATGGAGAATTGGGGTAATGTGCCCTTTGGTTTGAAGGGTGCCTGTAGGAAAATGTAAGGGAGGAGTCATATCTTGATGTGCTTGCATTACTAGTAATAATGATTTTATAAGTTTGAAACCAATATTCAATTATTAATTGTTAGTAGGTTAGAAATATAATAGTAATTTTTAAAAATACAAACTAATGAAGTTGATAACTTTGTCCAAATTGGCACTTTACCTAGGAGATGGAGAATTGGAGTAATGTGCCCTTTGGTTGGCTTTTAATTTGTGTATGACTGTTCACTTCTGCATGGGCCATTATGGGAAGCCTATAAAACCTGGAAGAAATAACAAACACCCAAAACTTTCTGATTGTTTAAGTGCTACATATTCATTATAGAAAATTTGCAAAATGTAGGGAGATGAAAATACAAGTGACACTTTTTATACTTCATCGTCAACAAAAGGCTAAGAAGTGATAAGTAATACTTTTTAATGTTAAGTTCATTGGTTGTCTTGTACTTAAACCTGCATGTTGACGGGTGACAGGTTTGCTATAAAGCAGAGTTTAATAATCTCTCCCAAATCATCTTCTCAGGGATGGATGTTGCAGTTGGGTATTGCCCTGCTTGTATGCTCATTGCCCTGTATCATTCTTCATTCCTTTTTGGCAGTCATGCTTTTCAAATTAGATGGTAGATAATAGAATGGTTATTAACCCTTTGTTGACTGAAGGTACCACTGAGCAAGCAAATCTACTCATGTGGTAGTTCCTTTGTGATTTGGATGGCCTTATTTGATTTGAGACTTTGGGGACTGGTGACAGCCTAGTGGTTGACATAGTAGTCTATTTCCAGTCTCACTATAGTTTACTTAGTGGTAATAACAGTAGTCTACTTCTAATCTTAATTTTTTGCTTAAACTGAATGTGTATTTTGGAACACCTATTTTATCACGATCCATTTTAGTGAAGAGCATAGTGGTGATGGGAGAGGAAAGACAAGAACTGGTAAGAAATTGTTATTCCTGGCATGGTGCCTGTAGCTCAGTGAGTAGGGCGCCAGCTATATACACCGAGGCTGGCTGAGTTTGAGCCCAGCCGGGCCTGCTAAAACAAAAATGACAACTGCAACCAAAAAATAGCCCGGCATTGTGGTGGACACCTAGAGTCCCAGCTACTTGGGAGGCTGAGGCAAGAGAATTGCTTAAGCCCAGGAGTTGGAGGTTGCTGTGAGCTGTGACACTACAGCACTCTACTGAGGGTGATAAAGTGAGACTCTGTCTCTAAAAAAAAAAAAAAAAAAAAAATACCCAATGTCTCAAAAAAAAAGGAAAAAAAAATTGTTATTCTGGGCGGTGCCTGTGGTTCAAAGGAGTAGGGCACTGGCCCCATATACCAGAGGTGGTGGGTTCAAACCTTACCCTGGCCAAAAACTGCAAAAAAAAAAAAAAAAAAAGAAAAAAAAAAGAAATTGTTATTCCTTCTTTCCAGGTGTTTATTTAGTGGATAATAAAGTGGGTGACTGCACTTTGAAAATAGTCAACAGAGGTAGATAATATTATGTATGTTTAAATGGCAAGAGAGTGATGGTGTTTGACTTTAAAATTGAGATGGATAGATATAAGTTAAAAAGTTAGGTAAATTAAGAAGTCTTTTCATTGTTTTTATTTGTTTTGAGGGGATGAGGATGGAGGAAAACAAACAATAGCAGATAATTTTGAATAAGTTTGACATCTTTCAAACACTGAGGAAACTTACTTCGTTGGATTGGGGAGTTCTTTTGAAGAGTACCTATGGGTGAATGTCTATTCTGTGTTAGATTGTTTTTATGTTTGTGCCTTGTCTTTGTAATTGTCAGACGCTGGAGGATAGAGACTCTACCGTATGTGTCTTTTTCCTCCTATTTTTTTTTTTTTTCCAGTTTTTGGCCAGGACTGGGTTTGAACCCATTCCCTCTGGTAGATGGGGCTGGCGCCCAACTCCTTGAGCCCCAGGCGTCACCCTGTTTTCCTCCTATTTTGTATAAAGTAAATGAAGCTGAGTAGATAGTGCAGTGCCAGGTTGTGGAATGCCTTGCTTACCAAGCTAAGGATATGGACTGTTGGGTTTTGGAAGGCCCAGGAGCTACTGAACAGAGCACTGACACACCCAAACTACCATTTAAACAGGAGTTATACATGAGTTGGTTTCATTTGAAATTAATTTTTAAAAAGAATAATACAGTAGCAGTATGTAGAGTGACTTGAAGCAAGGAAAAATGGATAACAGCTTAACTATAAATGCATTAATGTTAATTTATTTAATCCTCAAATATCTCTTTGAGGTAATGCTTATTTTTCCCACATTAACCATTAAAGAAATAGAGGTATAGAGAGATTAAGTTACCTTAACTTAACTAAATTCACATAGCTAATAAATGGTAGCACTGGAATTTGAACCCAGGTATTCTAACTCTTGACTCTAGAGCCCAAGCTCATAACCACTATGCTATTCCAAAGCTTTGTAAATGGTTTAGATATGGTGTGATTTTGGAAGGGGGTTGACCAGTTGATAGTAGGCATGAAAATGATAAGATGCCAGAAAGTGAAGAAAGACCAGAATATTAAATTCATATGTCCATTGGGATGTAAGCAAAGGGAAAAGTTCTATATGAAGTGAAGATTTTAGGGAAGGTTTCTTGGATGAAACATTCTATGCATGAAATGCAATTGGAGCTTTGGGAGTTTTTAAAAAGGGCAGAATGGCTGGGCATAGTGACATGTGTCTGTAGTCCCAGCTACTCAAGAGATTAGGGCTGCAGGATTGCTTGAGGCCAGGAGTTCAAGGCTATAGTGTGCCATAATTGCACCTGTGGATAGCTACTACATTCCAGTCTAGCCAGTATCACAAAAACTCATCTTCATAAAAGTTAAAAAACGTGTGCCATGCTTATTCGCTGAAGCTGAGACAGGAAGCTAGTTTGAGCTCACGGGTTCAAGACTGAGGTATGCAATGGTTATGCCTGTGAATAGCCATTCCACTCTAGCCTGGGCAACATAGTGAGACTTTGTTTTTTTGTCTTTTTTTTTTTTTTGGCCAGGGCTGGGTTTGAACCCACCACCTCTGTTATATAGAGCCAGTGCCCTACTCCTTGAGCCACAAGCACTTCCCTCCCCCCCCCCTTTTTTTTAAGGGCAGAATATAGTTAGAGTCAGTCAAGGAAAGGAGTTTTTTTGGATGGGAGAAATTACTTAAGCAAAGGTTAAAAGGTGGGAATGAAATGATGTGTTCAAAGGACATTGCAAGGAAATCATTGCAAAGAAAGAGACTTGACACCAGAATTTGACAACAAAGACTTTTTTCCATATGCCTAAAATGACTGTAAAGATCCTGCTCTCAGCTTTGGGGGGAATGGCAGAGCATACCATAGATTTTTATTTGTGTTTATTTCAATAGATTCCTAATTTTTTTGTTAACAGAAATGGTCATTAAGAGGTGCTGGGTTTTGTGAGAAAGTCTTTTATTTGATATGTCATATTTAAGACACATTAATGTGAACATGTATAGAGAGCCAGATTATATGCCCAAAGTATATGTTTATTTCCTTCTATGTAACTTTTCTCAATAGTGGAAAATTGATAAAATTGTTCACATTGTTTCAAGTTGTTGAAAATGTAGATGATGTGTATACATAAGACATTTTTTTCTGACTTAAGTTTGTTTTTTTTTGTATTTTTTTTTTGAGACAGAGTCTCATTTTATTGCTCTTGGTAGATAGAGTGCTGTGGTATCACAGCTCACAGCAACCTCCAGCTCTTGGGCTTAGGTGATTCTCTTACCTCAGCCTCCCAAGTAGCTGGGACTATAGGTGTCCACCACAATGCTTGGGTATTTTTTTGTTTGTTTGTTTGTTTGTTTAGCAGGTCTGGGATGGGTTTGAATCCACCAGCCCCAGAACTTGTGGCTTGCATCCTATGAGCTATGAGTGCCCAGCCTCCCAATTGTCACTGCTATTTTAGCTGGCCGGGGCTGGGTTTGAACCCGCCATCTTTGGTATGTGGCTGGTGCTCTACCCACTGAGCCACAGGCATTGGCCCCTACTTAAATTTTTTGACTTTACTTCTTCAGTTAAATTCACTCTTTACCTTCTCAGTCTCCTTTTTTTAATGGAAACAGTCTCACTTTGTCACCCTCAGTAGAGTGCTGTAGTATCATAGCTCACAGCAACCTCAAACTCTTGGACTCAAGCAATTCTCTTGCCTCAGCCTCCTTGGTAGCTGGGACTTTAGGTGGCACCACAATGCCCAACTATATTTTTGTTTGTTTGTTTAGCAGGCCTGGGATGGGTTTGAACCCACCAGCCTCGGAATTTGTGGCTGGCATCCTATGAGATATGGTTGCCCAGCCTCCTATTTGGTTTTCTTAAGTGGTATTTATGTTAGAGTTTAGTATTTATTCTTTTGGTAAATAAAGAGAAAAGTATGAGTTTCAGCAATGCTCCTGCCTTAGCCTCCTAGGTAGCTGAGACTACAAGCTCCCACCCTGATGCCCATTTAATTTTTTTTTCTTGTGCCAGCTGGTCTTGAACTCCTGAGTTCAAGCAGTCCTCCCGCCTTGCCTCCCAGAGAGTTAGGATTACAGGCATGAGCCACTGGTAAGATTATTTCTTTTTTTTTTTTTTTTTGGAGACAGAGCCTCAAGCTGTCCCCTTGGGTAGAGTGTCGTGGCATCACAGCTCACAACAACCTCCAACTCCTGGGCTCAAGCGAGTCTCCTGCCTCCACCTCCCAAGTAGCTGGGACCACAGGTGTTCACCACAATGCCCGGCTATTTTTTGGTTGCAGCTGTCATTGTTGTTTTTGAGGGCCCGGGCTGGATTCGAACCCGCCACCTTAGGTGTATGTGGCTGGCACCTTAACCACTTGAGCTACAGGTGCCGAGCCAAGATTAGTTCTAAATGTGTTTTGGTTACTTGATAGTTACTTCAATCCTGAAAAGTGTTGGGACCTATTTGGGGCTGAAATGTTGCAAGAACTCTTTCCTCTCCTGGGGCTAATGCTTCTACTACTACCTCTATAGTTAGATAAATAATTTATACCCCTGCTCAGAAATCTTAGTTGTCCCATTAATTTTTATGATTAAAATCTATCTGTAATTTTGCTTTTTTCTAGCTGTTTTCTCTTCCATGTTTTTCCTTCACCACAAATATTGTATTATGGCTATATGACATTATTCACTGTTTCTAGAACAAGGGCCTTTTTTCTGTTTTGTCTTCCAGAATGACCTTTTCCCTTCTGCCCTCAAAGCTCAATTCCGATATGAAACCTTCTCTGACCCCCACTAACTAAAGAATTTATTGGTTCTTCCTGTATAGTTCCATAGAACTTTGCATATAATTTCGTTATGGGCCATAGAGAACAAAATAACTATGATGCACATGTTCTATTGCCCTGCCAGATGTAAGCTCTTGAGAACAAAGGAATAGGCACTGTATAATTTTTGAATGAATGAAATGTGTAATGTGATTTCTTTTTCTTTTATTATTTTTTTTATTGAATGGTAACTATGTACATTAATGCACTTCTGGGGTACAGTGTGATGTTTTCACATACAATTTTAAACATTTCCTTCAAACTGGTTAACATAGCCTTCATGTCATTTTCTTAGTTATTGTGTTAAAACGTTTATATTCTACTCTTAGAAAGATTCACTTGTACCCAAATGAGTGAAATGTGAATGATGGAGTAGCCTGTGTTTCTATAAACCTGTGGATGGTCAGAGGGCAGCAAGGCACTGAGTTAGTTCTCAATTTGAGATGATGGATTCAATTACCAATATGTAGTCTTTATATAAGTTGTTACTATTGTGAACTTGTAATATGCAAGACATTTTGCTAGGAGTTTTAGGGTTGTAGATAATCTTGTGGTTGGTGATATTAGATTTGAGCTATTACATCTATATCCATTTTCATGCAAAATAGTACTTTTTAAAGGGTTTTTATAATATTCTTTTTTTTTTTGAGACAGAGCCTCAAGCTGTCCCCCTGGGTAGAGTGCTGTGGCATCACAGCTCATAGCAACCTCCAACTCCTGGGCTCAAGCAAGTCTCCTGCCTCCACCTCCCAAGTAGCTGGGATCACAGGCACCTGCCACAACGCCTGGCTATTTTTTTTTTTTTTTTTTTTTT
>CAUYQV010131190.1:0-14221 GCA_963574575.1 Galagoides demidoff
CCAGCCCGGGCCTGCCAAACAACAATGATGGCTGCAACCAAAAAATGGCAGGGGTTGTGGCGGGCGCCTGTGGTCCCAGCTACTTGGGAGGCTGAGGCAGGAGACTCGCTTGAGCCCAGGAGTTGGAGGTTGCTATGAGCTATGATGCATGGCACTCTACCCAGGGGGATAGCTTGAGGCTCCATCTCAAAAAAAAAAAAAAACCCAAATATACTTTCTGTATCTTTTTTCTTTTTTTAGACAGGGTTTTACTCTGTCACCATGGGTAGAGTATTGTGCCATAGCATAGCTCACAGCAACCTCCTATTCTTGGGCTCAAACGATCTTGCCTTAGCCTCCCGAGTAGCTGGAACTACAGGCACCCATGACAACACTCAGTTAGTTTTTTTTATTTTTTATTGTAGAGATGGGGTCTCACTCTTGCTTAGGCTGGTCGCGAACTCCTGAGCTCAGGTGATCCATCAGCCTTGGCCTCCTGGAGTGCTAGGATTACAGGCTTAAGTCACTGCACCTGGCCTATATCTGAGTTTTTTTAAAAGACCATGTACATATATCACATGTCAACTTTTTAAAAAGGCTATAGCTCATTTCTCAAGCTATTGGGATAAAATTTAGTCTAAAAATACAAACCAAATTTCCAACATGCTAGTATGTAAAAAAGCATGATAAAGCTGTATTGAATAAAAGTTGAGTAAAACATCATAGCGCAGAGAAGAGAATTTTGGAATCAGAGTCTGGAAGGACTTTCCCACTGGCCAGTTTTGTAATCCTCATAGGGCATTTCTCCTCATCAGTTCTGAGCTGGCCCATGGAATATGAGAGGGTCAGTTAAGGTCAGTGATTCTCAATCCTAGTTCCATAGAAAAATCATTTTTAAAGCATTGCGTTGGCTAGATGCAGTGGCTTATGCCTATAATCCTAGCACTTTGGGAAGCTGGGGTGAGATCACTTGATGTCAGGGGTTTGAGAGAAGCTTGGGCAATATAATAAGATCCCATCCTTACAAAAAAGAGTAATTAAAGAAAATTAGTCATGGTGAGACTGTAGTCTCAGCTGCTTGGGAGGCTGAGATAGGAGGATTTCGTGAGTCCATAAGTTCGAGGCTGCAGTGGCTATGACCAGGCCACTGCACTCCAGCTTGGGTGACAGAGTGAGACCTTGTCTCAAATAAAACAAAACAAACAAAAGATACAAAAATCATTATGTTGCCTGAGCTTTGCTCCTTGTAGATTCTGATTTAATCCATCTGAAGATACTGGTCTAAATAGTGTTTATCAGTGTTCCATTCATTATTTTTCCCCAAAGGATCCTTTTTAAGCTATGTTTTTCCTAATCATCACCCCCATAAAATTTTAACATACACTGACCATCCAAATAGACACTTTGGGTAAGTCAGTGCTTTATGCATAAAAAGAATAAGACTTTTTGTTCTTGTTGCAAATTTTAGATAAACTTTGAGGACCCTTACAGATTTGGCAATTATATAACTGAATTTAACATATAAGAAATAATGGAAGAAAAAATGGAAAACAGACTATGCTATAGTGCATTCTAAATCCAGGGATGTGCTTCACGGCAAATTAGTATCCACTGGGTTTCAATATTTAGTCCTACGATACCCTATGGGTACCCTGTGGCCCTGACTCCGAAGTTCAAGCCACCATATGTAATGAAGAAGGCAGACAGGGAGGAAAATTTTGGACAAACATGGAGGGATCCATCTTGCCCATGAGAGTGTTCTTTCTGACCACTGCAGCTGTCCAGCTGTGGGCAGGGCTGACTCCTATAGGAGTGATCTGCCCAGCTCTGGGAGTGAACTCCAGAGTCCAGATTTTGTCGGGAGTTCAAGCAAACTAACTTCTAAGGGTCCTTTCAAATATTCTTCCTCAAAATCAAGTGTAATCTTTTTTTTTTTTTGAGACAGAGCCTCAAGCTGTCCCTCTGGGTAGAGTGCCATGGCATCACAGCTCATAGCAACCTCCAACTCCTGGACTCAAGCGAGTCTCCTGCCTCTGCCTTCCAAGTAGCTGGGACCACAGGCACCTGCCATAACACCTGGCTATTCTTTGGTTGCAGCCATCATTGTTGTTTGGCGGGCCCAGGCTGGATTCGAACCTGCCACCTTAGGTATATGTGGCTGGTGCCTTAGCCACTTGAGCCACAGGCACTGAGCCAAAATCAAGTGTAATCTGAATAAGAAGTAAAGCAATCTGCCCTCTCTAAGACTTCCATGGCTGTGTGTCAACCTCCACTTGTGCTTTGGTTTTTCACAGACATGTTCGTGGCCCTCCTGCCAACCAAAGGGACAGGAGAAAGGTACGGCTCTTTCCATTTAGTAGTGAAACAAATCACCACTACTCAAAGTTGCACTCATGACTATCTGCCAGCAAAATGTTTTAAACTAAATTCTCCAGTCCAAGGCTATTTTTTTTCTGTTTGAGACAGAGTCTCACTACATTGCCTAGTTTTGTTGTTGTTGTTGCAGTTGTCGTTGTTGTTACAGTTGTCATTTTTGTTAGTGGGCTGGGTTCGAACCCACCAGCCTGGGTGTATGTGGCCGGTGTCCTACCCACTAAGCTACTGGCGTCACCCTTTTCTTTTTTTTTTTTGAGACAGAGTCTCACTTTGTCACCTCAGTAGAGAGCTGTGACATCACAGCTCACAGCAACCTCAAACTCTTGGGCTTAAGTGATTCTCTTGCCTCGGCCTCCCAAGTAGCTGGGACTCCAGGTGCCCACCACAACACCTGGCTATTTTGTTTTTGTTGCCGTTGTCACTGTTGTTTAGCAGGCCTGGGCCAGGTTTGAACCCGCCTACTTTGGTGTATATGGCCAGTGCCCTAACCACTGAGTGATGGGTGCTGAGCCAGTAGTAAGCGTCTTAAAATAAAAAGGTAAAAGTTGCATAGAGACCAAGGATAAACGATTATAAAAAGTATAAACTGAACTTTCCATAACGTTTTTCAATCTTGAAAATCCCCAGGGTATGGTCTCTTCATTTTCAACTTTTTTTGGCTTTACTGTTAAGTTTAAAAATAGAAGCTCTCAAAGATGGAGAGGCTAACTTCTGGAGAATACTTAATAAGTTAGTTCCCCAAAATCCTTGGGCTGAAAAGTTATAATTACCTTTCCCTGGGCTTGCCTAAAGCTAAGGAACAAATAGTTTCGATGACCATTACATCTTTCAGCACGGGTATGGTTTTAATTAAAAGTAAAAATCATCTGCAAAAATCATTGAGAGAGAAACTAGACTATCCCCTAGAACTTACAGAAAAGTGATGGTCGTAAGTAGACTATTTCAATAGCAATAATATTATTTCATTCTGCTTCAGAGTTCACTTTCTTAATATTACATATGTATATTTGACATATGCATGTTACATTTATATGTGTAAATATATATAAGTTAAAACTTTGAAAGAAAAAAGGCCAAGTGGAGCAGTATTCTGTATAGACCTAATCCCGGGCCAAGGGCAAGCAGCCCTGCACTTGACCTAGTTTGGATTCCTGGTCTCCATTTCTTTCTTTCTTTTCTTCCTTCCTTTTCTTTCTCCTTCCCTCCCTCCATCTCTCTCTCTCTCTCTCTTTCTTTCTTTCTCCCTTCCCCTTCTCCTTCCTTCCTTCCTTCTTTCTTTCTTTCTTTTTTTGGCTGGGGCTGGGTTTGAACCTGCCACCTCCGGCATATGGGGTCGGTGCCCTATTCCTTTGAGCCACAGGTGCCACCCTGGTCTCCATTACTGTGTTCACTCCTGGACCAGGTGCAGCTTCGGCCCCTCAGTGACTGGCTTTAGCCTTTGTTAGTGGACAACTCCCAGTGGAGGTCTTCCCAGGCAGGCCTGTCTCACCTAAAGGCTGTGGCAGGCAGCAGCTGGAGCTAGGACCCTGTGTAGATCACAGGAGGGCAATTCCTACAGGAGGAATGATCAGAGGAAAGATGGAGAATAGAAAATGTGAAGGGTGTCAGGGGTTGGGGGTGGGGTGGTCTGTGTCGCCAGCTTGTCTGGAACAGATGGTTTGCAGTGGGGAGTACTGAAGGAAGTCTGGAAGGGGAGCCCAGGCTTCTGCAGAACGGAGAGCTGTGGATGTCAGGCAGAGGGACTGGACACTAAAAGCCTGGAAGACCTAAAGATGCCAAAGAGTTGGGCCTCAGGCTTCAGTATAATAAAGAAATAACACTCTGGGCTCAGCGCCTGTTGCTCATTGGTTAGGGCACCAGCCACATACGCTGAAGCTGGTGGGTTTGAACCCGGCCTGGGCCTGCTAAACGACAATGATAACTGCAACAAAAACATAGCCAGGTGTTGTGGCAGGTGCCGGTAGTCCCAGCTACTTGGGAGGCTGAGGCAAGAGAATCGCTTAAGCCCAAGAGCTGAGGTTGCTGTGAGCTGTGATGCCACAGCACTCTACCCAGGGTGACATTAGTGAGGCTCTGTCTCAAAAAAAAAAGAAATAAAGAATACTCTGGAGGGAGGAATGGAGCATCCAACACTAAGCTCCACTTCCCCCTCTGAGTTGCCAGATCTTCTTGTGCAGTTTTGAAACCAGGCCCTGCTCTAGATTGCATGTTTGTGTCTTGTCTTAAATTCATGTGTTGAAACCAAGGTGGGGTGGTATTAGGAGATAGGGCCTTTGGTGGGTGATTCGATCATTAGGGTGAAGCCCTTATGAATGGGATTAGTGCCCTTATGAAAGAGGCTGACAGGGGCTCATTCAGACGACACCAGGAAAAGGCCCTCTGTGAACCTGGAAACAGGTCTTCAGCAGACATTGAATCTGCTAGTACCTTGATCTCGATCCTCTCTATCTCAAGGACTGTGAAAAATAAATTTCCGTTGTTCATAATAACCCAGGGTGTGGTAGTTTCTCATAGAGGGCTGAGCAGACTAAGACAGGTTCTACGGGACAGAAAGGGGCAGAAGTTTGGTATATTAACTCAGTTTGCCTGATGCACGGGACAGACCCACGTTAAACTGACTACATAAGTTTACATAATATGGACGCTTTGGGTGAGAAAGAACCTTGAATTCCTTACACTTCATGCCTTCGTCCAACATTTAAGAACCTTCCGCCACATGTACTATTGGGCATCCAGTGTTGGGAGGCTCTCTACTTTTCAGAGCAAACTGAAACCAGACTTGGGCCAGTTAACCTCCCAGCTGTCACACAGAGCACTCCTGATCCCTTTCCCACAGACTGCCAGTGCTTAACCCCCAAGTTTTCTCTCCACTTTCCTCTGCTCTTCTTTCCAGGACCCCCATATCCTAGACACATTTGTTACAGGATGTGATTTTCAGTCTTCTTTTATTCTCACCTCCAGCCTTGTAATCTTTCTTTATGACGAAAAAAGTTTTCTGGCTTGGCACCTGTGGCTCAAGCAGCTAAGGCGCCAGCCACATACACCTGAGCTGGCGAGTTCGAATCCAGCCCCGCCCGCCAAACAACAATGACGGCTGCAACCAAAAAATAGCTGGGTATTGTGGTGGGCGCCTGTAGTCCCAGCTACTTGGGAGGCAGAGGCAGGAGACTCACTTGAGCTCAGGAGTTGGAGGTTGCTGTGAGCTGTGATGCCATGGCACTCTACCCAGGGTGACAGCTTGAGGCTCTGTCTCAAAAAAAAAAAAAAAAAAAGAATAAAATTTTCCAGGTAAGGACTGAAGAAAGCATTTATAAAAGGCTTCTAAAAATAATAGCTTTATGAGATCTAATGTACATGTCAGCAAATTCCCCCTTTGCATAGTGAATTTCAAACATTTCTATCCCCCCAATATTCCCTTATGCCCACGTGTAGACAGTTCCCATTCCCCCCAGCTCCAGCAACTATTGACCTACTGCTTAAATATATACTCATATGTATAAATAAATAAATATACACATACACATGTATTTTGTAGATGGGGTCTTGGTATGTTGCCCAGGCTGGATTTGAACTCCTGGACTCAAGTAATCCTCTCACCTCAGCTTCCCAAGTACCTGGGGTTATATAGGTTGATCAGCTTTTTGTGTCTATAGTTATTTTTTCATTTTCTTCAGAACAGCTTTCTCTGTCCTTTTTTTTTTTCTCTCCACCATCTGAGAGCCCATGAAAGCAGCTTTGCATTGTAGAACATATCCTTTTAAGATGGCCTTTTTTGGGATTTTTGCCGTAGATGCAGCCAAGTTTAGTAAAAATTCATGAATGATGGCTCCGTGATGAATTAGTATATAATTTACCTTCCTAATAGCTAAAGAATCATCCAAAAAGCACAATCAGGGGCTCTCACAGAGTATCCCCTGAGGCTACTGTTCAAATATAGAGAACTGAATGGACTATTGATCCAGCCCTGCTCAGCACTTGTTATGATTCTGATGTTCTGCCTGGGGTCATGGAGCCAGGAGCCGGAGCCACAGGAGCCCTCTGCTCTGCTCTCCTTGGAAGAGTCTCCTTGACTCTCCAAGCTCAATCTTGCCTGTGTTCACATCCTCCCCCATAAGGAATAGCTTTCCTCCTCCCGCCTCACCTGAATCCCTCCCACTCTTTGAGATCCAGCCCAGCCTGCTCGTTGGATGCCCTCACTGACCACTCACTTGAAAAGCTCTCTGTGTTCAAATATCACATATTTCACTCGCGTGAAACACTCTATATGACCACAGATGACTTGAGAGTGGGGGCTTTGCCATTAAGCCCCTGATTGCATTCCCGCAAGGCCTCAGATGAATGGGCTGTTCTGACCCCTGACCTCTGATTTTCTCTCCTTGGGGATGGGTCCTTGAATGTCTCTTATTATTTTGTGCCTTATTTCTCGGTCCTTTGAGTACTTCATTCCGTTGTGGCGGTGGGCAGTGGATCACGCAACCCTAAGTCCTCCTTCAGGGCCTGCCGTAGTTCCCTGTGCATGACAACAACAATAATAAAGTAACAGCCACCAATATCTGCATGTCACTCTGTAATCTCCCAAGTGCTGTCATCTGCATTCGCCATTTGACCTCACAGCGACCCTGTGATAAAGGGCTGATTATCTTACATCTTTTATAGAGAAATCTCTGCCCAGCGCCCTTGCTACTAAGCTACTCTGATGCTACTACACCCTGAGGGCTCAACAAATCTCTGCTGACTCCACTGCCTCGAGCTGCTTGGCTGATACAGATGAGGGTGGGCCCAGTCAGGGCTTGTTGCTCCGGCATCCTCATTCTGTGTGTTTCATTCATCCATTTACTCATTCACAAACAAGCACTGAGAGCCAGACGCTGCCCAAGAACTGTCAATGCATAAAAAATTTCAGAGTTGCCCACTGCGTTGGGAGATGAATATACCGGGGAGCAGCTGAAAATTCAGATTATTGTTAGCAGAGAGGTTTGACTGCACAGAGACCACAGGGAATCAATTGCTTGCAGACTTATATTAAAACCATCCCCCCCAGCCCCGTGACGATGGAAAAAATTGTCTTTCAGGAAACTGGTCTCCGGTGCCAAAAATTCTGGGGACCCCCGCTCTAAGGGACCCTTCCATCAGAATGAGGAAGGCTGGAGGAAAGCAGGCACATTCCCATCTATCGTTGCTGAGTCTGTGGTAGTTCACACACTTCTGCTACCAAAGACGCGGCCGAGAAACAGGCCCGGGAATGCCAGGAGAGCGAGAGGCCAACACTTGACCACAAAACAAATATATCAAATATGTGAGTTTGAAAAGCTTGTCTTGCTCAGGTATCTCTAAAGGTGCTTCCACCCTGGCTGCCATTCAGTGTGCTTTCTTGGCCTTTATTGATTTCTACTAAAATAGTTTCAAAAGAAACTATTTATAGCTTACACCCCTTGGGTGATACCCCTGATATGGTCTTGTAGACGCCCTATGGTGTCACCCCCC
Organism: Galagoides demidoff; assembly: GCA_963574575.1. Lineage (NCBI taxonomy): Eukaryota > Metazoa > Chordata > Mammalia > Primates > Galagidae > Galagoides > Galagoides demidoff. The sequence continues at coordinate 7,840 of CAUYQV010131190.1, forward strand.
TGCAGGAAACAGGTATAGTAGGTACCTTGTCCTTGTACACAGGTATCTGTTTTTATCTCTCTCTCTTTTTTTGAAACAGAGTGTCACTATGTTGCCCTGGGTAGAGTGCCATGGGGTCATAACTCACAGCAACCTCCAACTCTTGGGCTTAGGCAATTCTCTTGCCTCAGCCTCCCTAGTAGCTGGGATTACAGGTGCCCACCACAACACCCGGCTATTTTTTGGTTGTAGTTGACATTGTTGTTTGGCAGGCCGGGATGGATTTGAACCGGCCAGCTCCAGTGTATGTCCAGCCACTGAGCTACCGACACCGAGCCTGTTTTTATCTCTATGGCCCTCATTTTGTGTAATATTCAGCGCCTTCTATGACACTTAAATGTTTGCCTCGTTTAATCCTCTCAGTAAATATCATCTATGAGGTAAAAAAAATTTTTTTTAAATCTCCATTTACAAATAAGGAAACTGAGGCCCGGACAGGCAAAGTGACCTTGCTGATGTCCCAGAGCGAGTATGTGGCAGTGATTTGGTTCAAAACCAGGTCTAGTTGTTCTTCCTGCTCCATCTATTACCTCTCCAGGAATTCGGCTCTTGCTTAAAAATTCTGTATTAGTCTCTTAAAACTCCTTGACTTCCTGGCTTATATTCTAACTCCTTTTTGCCACAGGACATAATACTTAATTTTTAAATCTAAAAATTAACTTTTCTGGGGAAGATGGTATTTGGCAATTACTGTGTTAGCACTTTTTATGTGGTAAGTTACTGAGCTTGCTATTATTTTTTGCTTGCCCATAGTCACTGTAAGCAATTCCAAGTGAAAAGAAACGTATCAGATATAAACCGAAACCAATGAGTTCCACTCTTTTCCCCAAAGCAACTAGATTTCATGGTTTGGTGAGTATGCTCCCAGATCTTTTCCATAGCCTTTAAAAACATGTGATGGGACCACACCTGTGGTGCATCTTACAAGGGTACATGCGAAATTTACTTAAGTATAGAATATAAATGTCTTAATAACTAAGAAAATGCCGTGAAGGCTGTGTTAACCAGTTTGATGCAAATATTTCAAATTGTATATAAAACCAGCACATTGTACCCCATGACTGCATTAATGTACACAGCGATGATTTAATTAAGGAAAAAAAAGAAGAAGAAAAAAAATAGGCTCAGCGCCTGAGGCTCAAGTGGCTAAGGTGCCAGCCACATACACCTAAGGTGGGGGTTCAAATCCAGCCTGGCCCGCCAAACAACAATGATGGCTGCAACCAAAAAAAAAAAAAAAATAGGCGGGCGTTGTGACGGGCGCCTGTGGTCCCAGCTACTTGGGAGGCTGAGGCAGGAGACTCGCTTGAGCCCAGGAGTTAGAGGTTGCTGTAAGCTGTGATGGCACAGCACTCTACCCAGGGGGACAGCTTGAGGCTCTGTCTCAAAAAAAAAAGAAAAGAAAAGAAAACAAGTAAAAGCATGTATCCCAGATATAGATGTCTGTCCATTTTACAGATGAAGAAACTGAGGTTCAGAGAGGTTGAGAAAGTGACCAAGCTCAAACAGTGGGCGCGTGGTAGAGCTGGGATCAGACGTCAGGCCTGGCCTACGTTTCACCTTGTGGAGCCAGCCTTCACCCCTAACACAAGAGCCAAATAAAACACTGTTCTTGGGTCAGTTGTTGGCCTGACTCTCACACACATTCTTTGCTGTCAGATAAACTGCTTAGGATGCCCTGTGGACTTCAGTTTGCCCACTAGAGGAAAGAATATAAACATGCCTTCACTCTACTCTAACCACAGTGGGGCTGGAGAATTCATTGAATAACATCTGCAGAGCGCGCTGAGCTCCCTGGCAAAGGCAGTGCGTAGACCCAGAGGGCCCCGGGTGGGAACACATTATCCCCTCGCACAGATATACCCACACAGCCTCCTTTGGAGAGGGGCAGCCTCGGTTCTAGGGTTTCTTTCCAGCTGGCTCATCCTGTGACCTTGAGAAAGTTCCCCGTCTCTCTACACCTTTGTTTCACACTCTGCTGTAACACGGGCTAATAATACTTTCTACCTTGCTCATCAGAGGGAGAAAATTAGCAGACAAACCCTTACAGCCCTCGCCCTCTTTCCTATCAGCGACTTCAGTTCTAGCACCTGCACGAAGTCAGATGAGACGATTAAGGAACTGTCTGTCTCATGTTAGACAAAGAGACTGGAAAAAAGTGATGGTGGGGAAAAGAGAACGCATTTTTAGCTGAAATGTGTCTCTCTAAGCAAATGGAGTGTTTCTTAAATCTGCACTTTTGGGAATTTTTAAAAATCTTGTGCCTTGGCTAAAATGCTTTGCTTCTGCATGAAACGTCCTCCCCCATTGCCTTTTGTGAAATTGTACCTGTCACTCAAGGTGCTGCTGAAATGCCACATTTCCATGAAATTGGCCTCTATTCTTTCAACTAAATACCATTTCTCCCTCCTCTGAACACTGTTTATATCTCTCTCCAACTCACATTCTGCCAAGTATTATAGCACTTTTTCAATTAAAAAGTATTATTCTCCCAGTGGATTGTAAGCACGCTGAAGGCAAGAAAAATGTCTTATTTTTCTAACTCTTTAAGCTGCTAACATTATCTTATATTATCCTCGGTAGCTGTGAACTATTTGATTGCTGAAGGAACAAATGAATGGATGAAATATTTGTAGAGAAAAAATGTAAAGTAGCCAGACAGTGCGGTGAAGATTGACACCAGAGTAAAGAATTTTTGGGACAGGCACCGTGGCTCACACCTGTGATCCTAGCACTCTGGGAGGCCAAGGCAGTGGATTGCTTGAGCTCAGGAACTCAAGACCAGCTTGAGCAAGAGCTAGGACTCTTTTTTTATTTTTTTATTTTTTTTTAATTAATTGATAGCTGTATACATTAATGCAAACATGGAGTACATTGTACTGTTTTCATATACAATTTGAAATACTTTCATCAATCTGGTTAACATAAATTTCATGTCATTTGCTTAGTCGTTTTATCTCTACTGAAAAAATAGCCAGGCTTTGTGGAAGGGCTCTGTAGTCCCAGCTACTTGGCGGACTGAGGCAAGAGGATCACTTGAGCCCAAGATTTTGAGGTTGCTGTGAACTATTATGACACCATGGCACTCTGCCCAGCGCAACCAAGTGAGACTCTATCTCACACACACACACACAAAGAGTTTTTGCTGATCCATAGCCATCTGTTAAATTCCTATCTGTGGATGGATCTATCACTATTGATCTATCAATCCTTAAACAAATGCTGCCTGAGCACCTCCTGGGCAGGTCGTGGTGCAAACTGCTTTAGCAAAAAGCCTGAGTATGTTGAGGCTTTCTGCGCAGAGATAAGGAGGCCGTGCTAGTATCAGAACCCACCCAGATTCTGATCTAGGCACTGACCCTTGTGAATTACACAATCCGGAGCAAGTCAGTTGCAGTTGGTGTGTAAAGTCAAATCGATAAGGAGGCGATAATACCACAGTTCCTGCTCTGTCTGATTCCTGGAAGTCCTGAGGCAAAGTGCAATGATAAAGTGAAATCATTGTGCCTTCTCTAAGAGCACGGTGAAATACGCTACATACACACACGTGCATGCACGCACACAGACATACGAGAATAGGTGTGTACGTATATATTCTAAAATTAAAGGATGCAATGCATCATATACATCTAAGAAATTACCAAGAGAACATTCTGGAACTTTAGATTTAAAAGCTCAGTATACCTGATTTATGATATAAACTTTGGAAACAATGAATGGCAATTATTTGTTAAGGATTTCTCCAAAAGAGCTAAAAAAAATTGAAAACGAAACCTCAAATTTTACTTTAAATTACCTGTTATTAATATGGATTTATAGCATTATACATTCATGTGATATATTTGTAATCAAATCGTATATTCTAGTTTGAGGTCTAGTTTTATTTTAAGTATTATTTTGCATAAGCCTTTTCATATTTACAATTTAATGGCAATATCTATCTATCTGTATAATACCAATATTTGTATAACTATTTCCCAATTGGTGGTCATTTGAGTAACTTTCAATTCCCCATTATTACACATGGACTATTTTTAATACCATGCAGATTCCTACCCGCCACCTAACACATTCTTGGCCACGAGCCCCCTACTGTTAGTTGATATACACCCAGAAATGCCAACTCACTTTATTATTAGCCTGCACAAAACAGAATCAGGAAAGAACGACAAATGCTTTATTTTTATAATCAGATTGTGCATTTCCAAGGTGGTTTGGGAAGGAAGTTTTGGACTGTGGCACGACTACGGCTTTAATTCAGCAAGGAGGAGGGTGACAGTCTGCCCTATGCTGGGGGCTTTGTGGGTTTATCAAATACAGGGTGGCTGTGAAATCCATGTGCAACTTAAAATTGCACACAGACTGTATGCCATCCCATATTTACAGAGAGCAACCAAGATACCTGGAGGTCTTCTAGGCTGAGGAGAAAGGTACAGTCTTTACCCCCAGGGAGCTTTCAGTTTAATGAAGGATAAAACCTGAAATAGATGATGACTGTGTTGTGTGACAAGGGCTGCTCAAGAGCACGCACTCTCCAAGGCACATTCGAGGGAGCACTGGGGCCTCATCAGTCGTGTTGACAGTCCGGGGAAGCTAAGCCTGAGGACCCAGGAGCATCAGGCTGGAGAACACAGTGAAGGAGACATAGACCAGGCCTACAGCCTACAGAAGCCCGGATGAGATGGAGCATGTACCCTTGTACACTGTAACTAGATTAGGAAGGGCCTTCTAATCACATTAAGCAACATGGACTTCAAATGTCCGGTGGAGACAAGTGGAGAGGGTGCAGCCTTTTTGGAAAACAGTGTGGCAGCTTCTTAACAAGCTAAACGGCAACTTACCTATGACCCAGCACTTCCACTCCTACCTAGCCAAGAAAAATAAAACCACGTTCGTACAAAGACTTGTACAAACAAGTATGAATGTTCCTGGCAGCGTTATTTATAATAGTTAAAAAGTAATGAACACAACCCCATGTTTGTCAGCCGATGAATGGATATACACCACATGGTTCATACAACGGATATTTTAAAAAGGACACGACAGCTTGGATGAGCCCTGGTAACACGTGCTAAGAGAAAATAGTCACGAAAGATCACAGATGCCTTGTATAATTCCATTTATACGAAACGTCCAGAACAGGAAAATCCATGGAGACAGAAAATCGATTGTTGACTGTTAGGGAGAGGATAAGGGGGCTTGGGATAGGGAATGGCCACTACTAGGTGAGGAGGGTGTTTTACAGCTGATCGTGGTGATGGTTGTACAATGCTGTTAATATACTAAAAACCATTAAACCAAGGTGGCGCCTGTGGCTCAAAGGAGCAGGGTGCCGGCCCCATATGCCGGAGGTGGTGTGTTCAAACCCAGCCCTGGCCAAAACCTGGAAAAAAAAAACCCATTCAACCCTATACTTGAAATGGGTAAACCATGTAACACGCGAATCTCGATGCATTAGGGAGGTCACTAGATTTTTAAGCAGTTAAGTACCATCGTTTGATTTGCTCTTCAGAACATTTCCTCTTGAATCAGTGGGGAAAATAGTTCAAAGAGAGCAAGGCCCAGAAGAGGGAGGCTGGCGGGGAGGGACACCTGCAGCAGTGGGAGGGCTGCGTGTCACCCTGAGCTGAGGCTGGAGGGATACAGACAGACAGCAGTGGACATGGTGGAGACATTAAGAGTAAAGTTAGAGTGACTTGGTGATTGGTGGATGTGGGGGCCAGGAATTTAGAGATTTTCCCCAGGGGGAGTTACTTGAGGACATGATGACTTAAAGAAGCCTGTGGGAATCCAAGTGGCTCTGGATATATGATTCTGGAGCCCAGAGGAGAGACCCAAAGGGGGTGCACAAAATGTCACCATATTCCCTTGCGATCTTGAGATAGCATGACTCCACTGCACAGGGATAACAGCTGTAGACATTGTAGTGTATGGTGTAAGAATTAGCTCTCTGTCCCTTGCCACCAAACCTTCCATCAAACTCTAACGACGAAATAGAGCAATGTTTCATAACACAGGGATGCAAGGGCAGCTGCTGCTACTGACTTACTATAGACGGTATTTGTATAGCTTCAAGGACTGTGTGTATATGTATATATATATATGTAAAGCTTAAGTTAGCACCCATGAATTGAGTCAGGAAGCAATGAAAGGAAATAATTTTTTTCTTATTTGTTTAGACAGTTTTCCTCTGTCATATGGGAGAGTGCCATGGCCTCAGCCTAGCTCATAGGAACCTCAGACTCTTGGGCTTAATGATCCTCCTGCCTCAGCCTCCTGAGTAGTTGGGACTACAGGCACTAGGCACCATACCTGGCTAGTTTCTCTATTTTTAGAAGAGACA
>CAUYQV010131191.1:0-19122 GCA_963574575.1 Galagoides demidoff
CATCACAGCTCACAGCAACCTCCAACTCCTGGGCTCAAGCGAGTCTCCTGCCTCTGCCTCCCAAGTAGCTGGGACCACAGGCGCCCGCCACAATGCCTGGCTATTTTTTGGTTGCAGCCATCATTGTTGTTTGGCGGGCCCGGGCTGGGGATTCGAACCCACCACCCTAGGTGTACGTGGCTGGCGCCTTAGCCGATTGAGCCACAGGCGCCGAGCCATTTTTGGCTGTTTTACACTGCAAGATTGGTGTAAAACAATGATATCATAGTTCTTGTAATGATGAAATTGAATAGTAAGCTGATTGAGAAGTAGCCTTAGAAATAGTAAGTAGCCTGAGAAATAGTTTCCCCAGGAAGCAGGGGGGTTTTTGTTTTTGTTTTAGGAAGCGGGTTTTTATGATTTGTGTCCTTAATACCAACTACTGTGTTTCCCTGAAAATAAGACCTATCCAAAAAATTAGCCCTAGCAGGATTTCTATGCATTTGTTAAATATAAGCCCTACCCCAATAATAAGACCTGGTGATGGGAGAGAAGACATCCCCTGAAAATAAGCCCTAGTGTGTCTTCTTGAGAAAAAATAAATAGAAGGCAGTGTCTTATTTTCGGGGAAACAGTAACTGAAATTTTTTTCCTTGGGAATATTTTGCTGATCCTGTAACAAATTAGAACTATAACAAAATAGAGTGTTTAAAAAACTGAGTTTTGTGCATGCTTTACTTAAGGCACTGTGAGTTTCTGGACTTACATAACATGTGATGGTTTGTTTTGTGTGTTAAATTGGCCGTATTGTACTCCCCAGTTATTCAATCAAACAGTAATCTAGGTGTTGTTGTGAAGGTATTTTGTACCTTGGTACCTACTTGACTTTAAGTAAAGGAGATTGCTCTTGATAATGTGGGCGGACCTCAATCAATCAGTGGAAGGCCTTAAGAGCAAGACCTGTTTACCAGGGAAGAAATTCTGCTTCAGGACTACAGTAGTTTCCTGTTTGCCTTGTGGATTTCAGAATCAAAGATGGCAACATTGATGCTTCTCTGAGTTTCCAGCCCCCAGTCTGTCTTACAAACATCAAATTTACTAGCTCACAGAAGCAGTGGCATGGATACAGATAGACAGATAAAAATATTTGTTATGAGGCATTATTTATGTGGTTATAAAGGCCAAGAGGTCCCAGGATCTGCCACTAGCAAGCTGGAGGCCCAGGAGAGCCAATGGTGTAGCCCCAGTCCAAACTCAAAAGCCTGAGAGCAGGGGAGCAAATGGGCCAGGCCCAGTGGCTAGTGTCTGTAATTCTAACATTCTGAGAGCCCAAGGCAAGTGGATTACTTGGGCTCAGGAGTTGGAGACCAGAGTGAGAGAGATCCCATCTCTACTAAAATTAGAAAAACTAGCCAGGTCTATTGATACACGCCTGTAGGTCTTAGCTACTCAGAAGGCTGAGGCAAGAGGATCGCTTGAGCCCAGGAGTTTGAGGTTGTTGTGAGTTATTTTATTTATTTTTTAGAGACAGCCTCATTTTGTCACCCTTGGTAGAATGCTGTTGTGTCACAGCTCACAGCAACCTCCAACTCCTGGGCTTAGACAATTCTTTCGTCAGCCTCCCAAGTAGCTGGGACTATAAGCACCTGCTACAACGCCCGGCTTTTTTTTTTTTTTTGTTCAAGCCCGGGGCTAGGTTTGAGCCTGCCACCCTCGGTATATGGGGCCAGCACCCTACTCACTGAGCCACAGGTGCCGCCCGGTTGCTGTGAGTTATAATGATACCAGGGCACTCTAGCCTGGGGCTACAGAGTGAAACTATGTCTTAAAAAAAAAAAAAGGAGCAAATAGTGTTAAACTGTAGTTTGGTCTGCAATCACAAGAAAAAGGAAGCAATCCTTTAGGGCAAGAGTGTAGTTATAACATAGGTAAACCTCAGCCACAGTATAGGTGCATGGGCATGCAGAAAAAGTGGGGTGCCCAGTGGTAACCCTCCAAGGCACAAGCAGGGTTATAGCCAATGTCCAGGTATGTGGTCATGGAGAGGGACTAGGAGGGCCAGTGCAGCAAGAGGCCTGGAATATACTGTGTAGCTGTCAGAAGGGCTGAGTGGTAGAAGGGCTGTGCATACAAACTTGGGAAAGGTACGGCAGCAGCAGGAGTCAGGGCACTGGTGTCCATGTTGAGATGGCAGCAGGAAAGTGATTACAGCAGGCTTATAGCTGTGAGGACATCAAGGATGACACATTCTGGGTCTGTGGCTGGGATTACCAGCAAATGATCACATCCACACTGCTAACCCACCGTAAACTGATTAGAGCAGGAGAGCTCTTTGAATTAAAAAAAAAAAAAAACCCTCCCATTCTGATGTCTATGTAACTGGGTTCAACACAAAGTACTCTATTCTACACTAGCAGTATAGCTATAGCGCCCTCTACTGAGAACGCTCAACATGTGTTTACTGCAACAGAGAAATGCCTAAAAGGAATCCTGTTATTTCTGAATATGTACTGAAGGCGAACTTGAAGGTGATGGGTGATACACGGGTAACTGGCACTTTCCAACCCCTTGGTTGCTCAGTTTCCATATTCACCCCTTGACACACCTAAACTCCCCTCCCAAAAGCAAAACAGCTCTATTTTTACCTAACAAGATACACCAATCTTCCTTGTTAGCGAAATTCTCAAGCTCATCCAAAGGCAGATGGCCAAGAGGCTTAAGTCATTGCATCCTTCATGGGTCCTATTAACTATCCCTGAAATTCAGTAAGTCCCCCATTGACTATTTCATTACCTAAAAATAAGAAAAAAATGACCTCCATTAAACTTCAAAATAGGAACTAGAACAGAAAAAAGGGAACAGAGTCGCAAATCAACGTATGCACATGATAAATATGGAGAAACATGCAAAGCTACTACAGACCTTGTTTCTGTAATTGGCCTCCAGGTTGGAGCTCTTCAATTACCAACTACAAATTTCTCTCACCCTCTGCCAAAAACCTCAGAGGCTTTCCCTCAGTTCTTCAGCTGGTGGGGTGGCCCAAACTTTTACTCTCCCAGGGTCTGGACCCTGAACCATCCTATTTTGCTGTTTTACCATCCAACAAATGGGACATGTAGAATAACAGCCCCACAACCTGATCCTTATAGACAGTGAATAAGGTGTGTTACAAAACAAATGCGAATTAAGACTGCTGGGTTAAAATAGGGAGATTATTTTAGATTGGCTTAAATCCAGTTTAATAATAATGGTTCTTAAAAATAAAGTAGGCAGAAAAGAGACCCAGAGGTGGTAGTGTGAGGACTCATCTCAACACTGTGGACTGTGAAGTTGGAGGAACAAAGCCACGAGCTAAGGAATGTGGGCTGCCTCTGGAAGCAAGGAAACAGATCGTGCCCTTAGGATTACATCCTTGCTGACACTTTGGTCTTGGTCCAGTGATACCAATCCTGGATCCTTGACTTCCAGAACTGTAACGTAATAAACTTCTTTTGTTCTAAGACTTGAGGTTTGTGGAAATTCTTTAAAGAATAGAAAATGAACACAATTTTTTATCTCTGAAGATTAGTGGGAAATGATCCATAAAGAGAAGAAATTTACACACAAAACGATAGCCAAAATCACTGAATATTTTTTATTATTTTTTTTGAAATAACAATATAACCTATTTATAAATGGCATTACGACCACTTGTCACACACTCAGCAATTTCCTTACAGGACAGTGATGGATTTCGCTCAAGATCGTCCCCCTCGTGGATACCTCTACCATCGCCCTCACTTCCTCAATTTGCCCTGCATTTATAAGAGTGACAACGTGGAAGAACAGCATGCCCAGTATATAAAACCCGTAACAAAAAAATTTGAAATCTTTCAAACTATTGGCAACTTCATACTTCCTATTTCAAAATAAAATAACTTTATTTCACTCTCACTAAAACTCCCATTCTGAGATGGCTCACACTTGTAATCCTCACACTCTGAGAGGCCGAGGAGGGTGGACTGTTTGAGCTCAGGAGTTCGAGACCAGTCTGAGCAAGAACAAGACCCCATCTCTTAAAAAAAATAATAGCCAGGCATTGTGTGGGCACCTGTTGTCAGAGGTACTTGGGAGGGTGAGGCAAGATGATCCCTTGAGCCCAGGAGTTTGAGGTTGTTGTGAGGTATGATGCCACGGCACTCTACCAATGGTAAGAAAGTGAGACTCTCAAAAAACAAAAACGAAAGGGGGACAGCGCCTGTGGCTCAAAGAAGGAGGGCGCTGGCCCCTGGCCAAAAACAAACAAATAAACCCTCCCATTCTGATGTCTATGTAACTAGGTTCAACACAAACTATTCTAAAGAGGCTCAATGCCTGAAATTTAGAAACCAAACTGTCACTCTCCTCCTCTAACTCCAACTCCAGCCTTATCCTACAGTTACTGAAAGACTGGAGAAGCTGAATAATCTCACTATTGTGTCTATAATATCTTCCTCCACGACAGATTCGCTTAATCTGGGACACTCCCTCTTTTATACTTTGCAATCTTCAAGTCCCATTAAGAACACCTTCTTAAAACAAAAAACACAACCTCCTTCTGGATACAGTGTTCTGAATAATAGAACCCCCAAGCTTTGTAAATCTGGTGCTTCCCTTAGAGATTATCTATTTAGACCAAATTCCAATTCACCTTTCTGAAAATCTCTAGGATTAAGAGTATCGGCAAGTTCTTAGATTAATACAGCTGTACAAAGACCATATCCAAATACACAAGGAGGGGGTACTCATGTTGGTAAAGGCAGGACTGAAAATTCAATCCTTCTATATGATGTGAGAAAGCTTAATACAAGACATTTGTGCTTAACAAAAAACACAAGGCACTACAGAGTCACTGCCTCAAAGGTAGGTCAAGGCGATGTTACAGAGATAATACATGCTTGATATCAAAATTATTAAATTCCTGGGTTATACAGAGCTCTAAGAAAATATGACCACCCCAGGATCCATGTGGCTTTCCCTAGAAACAGACCATCTCCATACAGATTTTTTGGTGTTGTATCAAACCAGCAAAAACTAACGACTTTCAAATCCTACAAATCAACTTTAAAGCCTCTAGTTTACTAGTTGAGGGAACAAGAAACAAGGCTACCACATGGTAAAGTACAGAGATGTCAAAGAAATCCTGAATTAGTCTTGTAATCATGAATACAGAGGATTGTTCAAGGTTTCATGGGTGAAGTCCTGGCAAAGTTCCTTTCAGGCAATGCAACTGCCTCTGAGATGACCGATGTGGCAAGGTGGGCTCAGATTACCAAGGGCCAATGGCTTGCTGGCAGAAACATGGGCCAATCTGTTGAGAGCAGATCAACTTCTCCATCCTAAAATTTTTAATTCTGAGGGCACACAGCCACTTTGGCATTAAGAAAAAAGCAGTTTGGCAGCCAATTTGGAGATCTGATCTGGCAGCCAGAGTTCAGTCTCATAGATAACCTGAGAGGACTCAAAAGTTATCAGCCTCATTTAAGGGTTAAGGCCAGGAGCCCAGCCACTATTTTTGTTTCATCAAACCGCTGAGTGATCTTTAAATGAATTTTGCATGTTTCCATTTTCTAACAATATCGGTCTTCTTAGTTATTCTGAATACATCACAGTTAATTAACTGTAAGTCAACTTTAAAGCATACAGGAATCTAAGAAACAATGTCATCAAAACCTTTTACTGCACTCACTTCAGTAGCACACACGCTAAAATTAGAAGGACACAGAGAAGATCGGCCGGGCCCCTACACAAGAATGACACACAAATTTGGGAAGTGTTTAAGAAACACACCCAAAGACTCTTTTGCAAAATGAGCAATTCAAATGTACAACAGCAAAATATATTACGCTTTCCATGCTAGAGTAGTGGTTCTCACACTTTATCATACAGGAAAACCACCATCAGATTGCTATTCCCTACAGTGAACTCCAAGATTTCACATTTCTAAGGGGTTCCCCAGCTTCTAATGCTGTTGATTTGAGAACTACACTTTGAAAACCACTGCATTAAAGCATGGAAAGCCCAATCCCAATCTTCTAGGAAAGAAGTACACTACTCAGCCTGAGCAGAGGACTGAGGTGTCTGTGTCAGGGTTAGAATGGAGAGTTCTCTGTGTTTGTGTATGAACTTGGGTCCTGGCCTAATGACCTCTGCACCTCCAGACAGAGTTTAGAGTTTTCCTTCTATAATGTAAGTGGTAGTAAGTGAGGCAGTCAAGCGGTTACGGGCAATAAGGCTGTCCTTTATTTCTCCCGAGGGGGCATCCCTTTTTCCTTGCTAGGAACCTGGGAGGTTTTTGGCCTTTTCATCAGGTCTTCAAAGATCTTATTATGCATGTAAAAGAAGATGTATCCAGTGCCAGCCCTAGTTTCCTGCATAAGGTCCTCTTGGATATTTGACACGTGCATATCATTGTAAGTGAACCAGACCTGCCTGTCAAAGTCAAAGGCATCACAGAGATAATGGCCTGAATTTGGAGTCTTCCCAAGATGGTTGACAACACCAATAAGCCGATAGGTGTAACGATCATCCTTATCATCATTTCTTTTCGGTTCTGCAGCTTCAGGCTCTGTCTTCTTATCTAAAATGCCTTTCTTTCCAGGGTTCTGATTGGAATCTAAAGCACCTTGGTACATCACAATATCTTCTTGGAGATTTAATTCTGCGGGTGGACTGCAGCCCTCCGTGTGACTCTGGGGAACTAGCTTTCTGAAACTTCCAAGCGGTGCCTGCTGAGGCTCAGGGGACGTCACAGTATCTTCTTGGAGATTTAATTTTGTGCGTGAACTGGAGTCCTCCATGTGACTCTGGAGAACTAGCTTTGTAAAATTTCCAGGCAGTGCCTGCTGAGGCTCAGAGGACGTCACGATATCTTCTTGGCTATTTAATTCTGTGGATGAACTGGAGTCCTCCGTGTAACTCTGGGGAACCAGGTTTGCAAAACTTCCAAGTGGTGCCTGCGGAGGCTCAAGGACTTCATCACAGATTGTTATCTCGTCACACAGCAGGGTCTGTTCATCAAAATCTTCAATCTCTACTGCAGATCTGACTCTTTGATTTTCATGAAATTTTTCAGTAAATTCAGGGACCCTATTGAAACCTCTGAACATATGGGTTTGCTTGTATTTCTTCACTTGGGGATCTTCAGAAACTTTTTGAGAACGATCTTTTGCAACACGTCCATCTCGTGTGTCTGAACGGCTGGTGACTTCACCTCCGTCTCTTTGGAACATCTGAGAGAAGGAGGTGTCTCCCAGATACATCATTGAGTTAGCTAACAGTTCTCTTTCAATGAGTGCCTTCTGTTTTAAGTGTAACAATTCTGACTGCATGATATTCAGTTTGGCCATTTTCCTCAGTTCTTTTCGCTCTTGTTTTCTGCTTGCCCTTTTAAAGACCCATTCTGATCCTGACACATCTGATCGAATGTGTTGTGCCAGGGAATCCTTGGATTCCAAGGTCAACTTAAGTGAGGATGTTAATGAGCTGAGGCTCTCAGGATTCATCTTTTGAAAAACTTGCAATGCTCCGAAATCTTCTTTTTGTACATTCTTGCTCAGGGGAACAGGTGGTTTAGTGCTTTCATTGCAATAAGCGGTCACGTTTAAGGACCCAGAAACAATGACTTCCTGGTCATCCTTCATTAAGGACCAAACCTCATCGAAGCCATAGCGTTTCAGATGAACAATAAGGATTCTGGGTAGACTACAAAATTGGTGTTCTCCAATAGAAATCTTGTGGTTACACTTCGCACAATTATACTCAAGCTCTTCTGCTTCAAAGAAAAGATCAAAAGTAGACTGAATAGATGAAGATGATAGTTTTGGTCCTTGAGGAAGGTTGACCGATAGGTAATTGTTCAGTTCTGCCTTGAGGATCACGTGACCGCAAGCACTACAAACAATAGAGCGCAGCAACTCAAACTCAAAATTACTGTTGATAGGACAAAAAAGCTCTTTGGTGGCATCCTTGTCAGTGGGAATTTCTTGAGGTGAATTTTCTTCCTGAAATTCGCTTCTAGTCTTCCAAACTGTGCCGAAGCTTCCCAGGCTCTCTTTCAGCTGATCGAAGCAGTGACCTAAGAACTCATGAGCGTCATTCTGGATGTTGCCAGAGAATATATCTGCAACTGACGAAATGGCTTTTTTAATATTCAGAAGTAATAACTCTTTGACTTTGGTGTTATAAATATCTTTCAAAACAAGCAGCTGTGTAAAGGACATGCTAAAAGCATCGAGGGGAATTTTACCCCATGGGAAATGCTGATAAAGTAAATCTTCAGCAAACGATGGAATTGAAAACAGGCACTGTAAGACTGAATTCATGTAACAGGTGTTCCCCAAATTTGGGAGGCCTTGCCATAATTTCTCTGGGTATAAATCAAAAGAGATCTTCAATTTCTCCCATTCTAGGCCATTCACACTATTATTTGATTCCATCAGAAATGCCAAAAATGTTTTCTCGGTCAGAGTTCGGAGAAGACCTGTGGCACCTAGGTCAGGGTTTCCAAAAGAGCCGGACTTAGCTGAAGATCCAAATTCCAATTTCTTATTCCCTTTTAAGTCGTCAAACTTCAGTAACTTCAATTGTTTCTCCCACTTGTGCCTTATATACCTGAGGGCATCTCGCTTAGATTTCTTATCCTTATCCTTTGTGGCGTTTTCTTTCACGTTCTCATTCATCTCTGACTTAGATGGTGTCATTTGGTTCCCCTTATGCAGACTCTCTAACAGCCCTTCGCAAATAGGTGTTGATGATTTTGACATGAGTAAAGGTATCTTCTTAAGGGCAGGTTTTTCACTTCCCTTTCTCGACTCAGCAAGTAAGTATCTTGACTTCTTTAAAACTTTGTAAAACGAAGTTTGGTGGGCTTCTTTCTCGGTTTTTGTGCTGCCGACGCCATCCTTTTGCATATGAGGTCTCTTGCATGGTTGAATCTTGTTTTCATGAACTCGGTCTAAGAATAACTTTAACTGTTCAGCATCAGGGGAGGATAATTTGTCAATGAACAAGAAGCTGTTGTTTTGGAAAGTTAAATGCAGGTGATTTTGCTTTTCTCCGTAAGATTTGAGGACCACATTTTTAATATTGTTACTTAGCCGAAAAATTTTGTATTGCCCATTGTTGAAATAGAGCACCAGCTTAATCTTTTTCTTTCCTTCCACTGTTTCGATGTATACTTCTTTTGACTTAGACATTCCAGACTTCCTGCTCCACAGCTGGACAAAACCATGCACCATTGTAGCAGCCATGATTTCTTTACAAATAAAACACACGAATCGTGGATGACTGACAATGTTGAAGTTCTGAATTGTTTTGCAACTTCACCTGCAGAGACAACACCCAAGAAATAGTTGTTTAGTTCTCTATACAGAATAATCTTATTTTTAGTATTGATTTTATCTCAGATTCTAGCTATCCATTCTGCTCTTTAGTGATGAGACCCTGTCAACTAAAAATAAAATCCTTAGACCCTCGACAACTAAATGGATCCCCTCTTGGTCCAGGGGGCCCCAGAAAAACTTTAAAACTGAGTGCCTGATCATGAATGGGAGGGAAGTCAGACATCCCTCCCCCTCCTTTTTATGGTTCAAACACAACTGACCAGCACTGATGTTGGAACAGAGATAGTTAAGACAGAAGAAACAGACTTTGTTGACAGTAAGATATTAATTTTTTTTTTTGAGACAGAGCCTCAAGCTATCCCCCTGGGTAGAGAGCTGTGGCATCACAGCTCACAGCAACCTCCAACGCCTGGACTCAAGCAAGTCTCCTGCCTCAGCCTCCCAAGTAGCTGGGACCACAGGCACCCGCCACAACACCCGGCTATTTTTTTGGTTGCAGCTGTCGTTATTTGGCGGGCCCGGGCTGGATTTGAACCCGCCACCTTAGGTGTATATGGCTGGCTCCTTAGCCACTTGAACCACAGGCACCGAGCCAAGATATTAAATTATTAAGAAAACTTAAGTCCACACAGGACAATGGTTAACTTACCTGCAGTACACCAATGTGCTTAAATACATCACTTTAGTTGGCATATTTTGGATTGTCTCTGTTTAAAAGACTTCCTTATCTTAACTCAAACCATTCCAAGTGTTTAGACAGACCTTTATTTCTTTAATGAATTACAGATCAAAGAATGTTTAAACCCACCTATAATCTGTAAGCCTGAGTTCAAGATATCTTGCCTTTTGGGGTCAAATTAATATACACCTCCCATGTATTGATTTATAATTTTATCTGCAATTCCTATCTCCCTAAAATGTATAAAACCAAACTGTAACCTGACTGCCTTGATACCACTTGCCCAAGACTTCTCAGGTGTGGTTTTTCGAACCATGGACACACACATTGGCTCACAATAAACCTCTTTACATTATTTTATGGAGTTTGGGTTTTTCTCTTGTTTAAAAAATCAAAGACTTTTTTTTTTTTTTTTTTTTTTTTGAGACGGAGCCACAAGCTATACCCCTGGGTAGAGTGCCATGGCATCACAGCTCATAGCAACCTCCAACTCCTGGGCTCAAGCAAGTCTCCTGCCTCTGCCTTCCATGTAGCTGGGACCACAGGCACCCGCCACAACACCTGGCCATTTTTTGGTTGCAACCATCATTGTTGTTTGGCGGGCCCGGGCTGGGGATTCGAACCTGCCACCTTAGGTGTATGTGGCTGGCGCCTTAGCTGATTGAGCCACAGGCGCCGAGCCAAAAATCAAAGACTTTTGAGAGCCTCCCATAGTTGCATGAAGCCAGAAGTCTTTGTTAGTAAGGCAAGACTACTATAGAAAAAAGTCAAGAAAAGTTATTTAACTGTGTGTTCTCACTTATAAGTGGAAGCTAAACAATGGGTAGACATGATCATACTGAGTTGTCTCAATCAACAATGAAGACTCAAAAGTGGAAAGGAAGAGAGGGGTGATGGTATAAAATTACCCACTGGGTACAATGTACACTATTCAGGTGACGGGTAAATTAAAAAGCCTACACTTCACTATGCAATTCATCCATGTAACAATAAGCCACTTGTACTTCCTAAATCCACTTAAATAAAAAATGAAAAAAGAAATTATACATGCTAACATTTTAAAAAGTTACTTGAATAACAACAAAAATGCTTGGATAAAACTCAAAATCTATACCCATACACTAAATCTAATCTCCACCTCAATATCAGATTCCATTCTGATTAATTTCCCTACTTCAATGAAATCCTGAAACATCTGGCAGACTTTCAATAGGTAACTGAAAAGCATACTCAATAGGGTCTTAAGCATAAACATACAACCTGCTAATCTTCCTGTCAGACAATGACCCCACGGGGTAACCACAGTAAGGAAGTGGAGATACTATGTGGCTGTCAACCCAGTAACAGATGAATATTCCTGGTGTCTAGAGAACTTCATATATAAACTACTCAAAGTAAGTCAATCTAACTCCTTCCACATCTAGTTATGCTCCTACATTATACTTGGTATTAAGGAGCATCAATTTATTCTACCCTTTATTTTAAAAAGTTAAAATATAATAACAAGAACTCTTACCTATCAGCTACAGGGCAATGAAGCTCCTATGGCCAACTGTGGCCACAGGGCCCACTTAACCTGAGCTAGCTCCCCATATTCAAAACTAGTGAGGAAGGATCAGATGTACCCAATCACTGAAAATTAAAAATTTCTGAATAACTCTGGGGGCAAATCTGAATTAGTAAGTTATCAGCACTACAAATGTTTCTGTCAGAAAGTGTATCTCATGAAAACCCCACACTGTACCCCAGAAGTGTATTAATGTACATAGTTATCATTCAATAAAAAAATTTAAAAAAAAAAAAGTGTATCTCCAGGAGTCACCTGGAAATTGTTTTCTACTAAATACCTAAATATTATTCCTGAATCTTGTCTATGCTATTAACTTGCTTAGCAAACCCTGTCTATGTAGGTAATACTAAAGGAAAATTCTTCTCAGTCCCTGTTCAAATTATCAAAAATTGAAAATTGGTGGAGCATAAATTCATGGGATTTTCGTTTTATAAAGTATAACCTATGTTCAGTGAAGTAGGGACTGCACCCATCCATATCCCAAAGTGCCTATGCGGCCAAGTAAGAATGATTGTATTTATCACGGTGGAAATGGGGCCATAAAAACATTCAATAACAGCAAAAAATTCAAGTATGCTAGATTATTTACAGTTCACTGTCCTATTGCAGATGCTAAGCAAGGATTCAAACTATTTCCTCTCCACACAAAAAGATTAAGTCTTAATTGTTCTTTCGAATTTCAGCAACTTGAGAGAACCTGAAACCCCACAATAACTTTGAGTCTGCCTTCAAACATTTTGCAATCCCAGCTCTTTTGTATTTATCAAACGCAGGTTTTAGCTCGCTATTTAGAACTTACTTGAAACTTATGAATTATTTATTTCATAAGCTGTCTCAGCAGTCCCTGTAGCTCAGTGGGTAGGGTGCTGGCCACATACACCAAGGCTGGTGGGTTCGAACCCGGCCTGGGCCTGCTAAAAAACAACAATGACGACTGCAACAAAAAAATAGCCAGGCGTTGTGGCGGGCGCCTGTAGTCCCAGCTACTTGGGAGGCTGAGGCAAGAGAATCGGTTGAGCCCAAGAGTTTGAGGTTGCTGTGCGCTATGATGCCACAGCACTCTACCCATGGTGACAGACTCTTGTCTCAAAAAAAAAAAGAAAAAAAAACACCTCATTTTCTCTGGGTGGCACCTGTGGCTCAGGAAGTAGGGTGTTTGCCCCATATGCCGAGGGTGGCAGGTTTGAACCCGGCCCCACCCAAAACTGCAAATAAATAAATAAATAAATTTTTTTTAAAAACTCATCTCTTCTTCTTTTTTTTTTTTTTTTGAGACAGAGCCTCAAGCTATCCCCCTGGGTAGAGTGCCATGGCATCACAGCTCATAGCAACCTCCAACTCCTGGGCTCAAGCGACTCTCCTGCCTCAGCCTCCCAAGTAGCTGGGACCACAGGCGCCCGCCACAACACCCGGCCATTTTTTGGTTGCAGCCATCATTGTTGTTTGGCGGCCCGGGCTGGGGATTCGGACCCGCCACCTTAGGTGTACGTGGCTGACGCCTTAGCCGATTGAGCCACAGGCGCCGAGTCAGGATTTGTGAAGTTTTACACTTGATGGTGCTGTAAGGCCAAGAAGCGGTAGTGGTTTGTGAATTTTTAAAATATTTTTTGCTAAAACTAAATCGAGAGATTTACCATCATATTCTCCTCTCTTAGACGTTTTACCTCGTGCAGCAGCACAATGAATCTGTCACAACACACCTCTTCACATGTGTCCTATCAGTGTTTGGTAAATCCCTGTGTGGGGAGACTGAGGCCTCTAGAGAGACAAGGATTAGAATAATGGCACAGAGAGAGTGGGGGCAGAATTCAAAGGAAAATTTATTTTTACTTATTTATTTATTTTTTGAGACAGAGTCTCACTATGTTGCCCTTGGTAGAGTGCTGTGGTGTCACAGCTCACAGCAACCTCTAACTCTTGGGTTTAAGTGATTCTCTTGCCTCAGCTTCCCACATTACTGGGACATCAGGCGCCTGCCACAACACCCAGCTAGTTTTTATTTTTTGGTTGCAGTTGTCATTGTTGTTTAGCTGGCCTGGGCTGGGTTTGAACCTCAGTGTATGTGGCTTGTACCCGAACCACTGAGCCAGGGGCGCTGAGCCTCAGAGGAAAATTTAGAAGCTAAAATGCCAAGTAATCTTCCTTGTGTGTGTGAGTAGGGGTGTGAGTGTGAGTATGTGTGGGTATGTGTGTGTAGGGGGTGATCTTAAGTATTAGCTTGGTGAGTATTTACATATTACGTAGTGGGTAACCCTCATCTAGGTCCAAATTCTGAACCTTTTCATTTCCCTCATGGCTCTTACCAATCAATGGCCACACACAGAGATAAACACTACCCTGACTTAGAACCATAGCTTAGTTTTGCTTGTGCTTGAACTTCATACAAATAGAGTCATGCTGTATGAACATGGAATGCCTGGATTCCTTCACTCAGTGTGATGTCTGTGAGATTCATCCATGGTTTGGGGTGTACATACTGTTATATATTTCTGTATAACTATGAATGCGTCATAACATATTACTCCATTCTCCTGTTAGTGATTTCTAAACTATCTACACAGTACCTCTCACATTTAAAAACCCTCCAGTTGCTTCCTGTTGTCAGTAAACTAATATACTCCAGACATCTCCAGAGGAAGGGGATGCTTTCCTCTTCCATTGTAATATTCCTGGCACGGTAACTAGTTCATATGAACATTAGATTTTATGTCTGATCAATATTTCAAGTAATTTATTAAAAGCATCCACTGATGTTCATTGGCATTTTTGAGGAAATGGCTTTTCTCCATTTTTACAAAGATTGGATGAAGTGGAAAATAAATGTATTGATTTTTCTTTCTTCCATTTTCCCCTCTAAGATGATTTATCTCATCAGAAATCCCAAAGACATTATTGTATCCAGTTATTTTTTCTGGAATTCGGTGAATTTGGCTAAGAAACCCAAGTCAGTGGAACAGTGTCTTGAATGGTTCATGGAAGGAAATGGTGAGTGTGCTTTAAAATATGGACGTTAGGGGGCGCGCCGAGTCCTATCTCAGACCTCACCTGACACCCACCTTGTATCCACATCTTGCCAGCGCAGGGCTACAAGGCTCTGTCACCGCTGGAACCCAAATCTGCAAAGCACACCTGCTCTCCTAGATGGCAGAGCTCTAGCCAGCCCCTCAGCTTGTCTCCGATAAACCTCGCCTCTCCCAGAGGTATCTATAGGTGTCATTTATTTGGCACCAGCCAATGTCAACCACAGGTTTTGTGTGGATCTTATTTGGATCTCAATTTAAAGAAACCAAACACGAAAAGACATTTATGGAATGACTCAACTAAAGCTCAGACTTTGGACTTTACCTTAAAGATGTAAATAATGTAGCCTAATTGTTTTTCCCCTCATATTACACCCCCCAAGAGATATTGGTGAGATAATCAAGGAAAAACTGAACCATGATTAGACATTAGAAGATAGTAAAGAAGTATCGTGGGGGGGATTTTTGGCGTGATAATGTAATTGAAGGTGACGTTTTAGTTGGACAGATATTCTGAAGCATGTAAAGATGAAATGTTATTATATTTGGGAGTTTTCTAAAAGAAAACAGTTGGAGGGAAAAGGGAAACAGATGAAATAAGGTGTGTTCTATTTTTTTTTTTTTGAGACAGAGTCTCACTCAGTCACCCTGAGGTTATTGTTCACAGCAACCTCCACCTCTTTGCTCAAGTGATTCTCTTGCCTCAGCCCCCTGAGTATCTGGGACTATAGGTACCCACCACAATACCCAGCTATTTTTAGAGATGGAGTCTCACTCTTGCTCAGGCTGGTCTCAAACTTGTGAGCTTAAGCAATCTGCCCGTCTTGGCCTCCCAAGCAATCCTAGACTTCTAGGATTATAGGCCTGAGCTACCTTGCCCGCCCATAAGATGTATTCTAAATAACACATCGGGAAACACTGCTCCTGACTTGTGACAGATAATAAAACCCTCTCTTGCTGTAGAAAAATAACAATCTAGCAATAATTGAAAGTAAGAAATGGGCTGATGGGAGCTCTTTAGGTATATTATGGCATTTTGTATATATTGAAATACAAATGTATATATTTGTATACATATTATTTGTATTTCAATAATATACATATATTTCAATATATACATACATACGTATATATATATTTGGTGTGGTGGAATTTGGCAGCTGTTAGTAAAAAGGGTTTAAAGATTCAGTTAGGCAAGGTGAATAAATTCCAGAGAGATATGGTACAGTACATTGACTAAAGTTAACATATTGCTGACCAGTCACAGGTTACCCCGTAATAAAGGTAACTTCTGCAAAAACTGCCGGTCAACAATGTGTTAAGATGTTAGATGCTCTAAGTGACTCTACGTTATAAGCAGCTGAGAGATGAGGGGAGGAAGTGAGAATGAAATAGGCTGATTCGGGACAAGTGCGATTTGGGAGGAATGAATTAGGGAACAGCTGCTGTGTTAATATAATGTATTACATACTCGAGGCCGGGGTGGTGGGGAGAATCCCTTGAGCTCAGGAATTCAAAACCGGTCTGAACAAGTGCGAGACTCCATCTCCACTAAGACTAAAAAAACTTGGCCCAGTGTTCTGGTGGGCGCCTGAAGTTCCAGGTACTCCAGAGACTGAGGTAGGAGGATTGCTTGAACCCAGGAGTTTGAGGTTGCTGTGAACTAAACTGATGCCACGAAACTCTAGCCTGGGCAACAGAGTGAGACTCTGTTAAAAAAAGAAAGTATACAGGGTGGCACCCGTAGCTTAGTGGGTGGGTCACTTGGCCACTTACACCCAGGCTGGTGAGTTCGAACCTGTCCTTGGCCAACTGAAACAACAATGACAACTGCAACAAAAAAATGACTGGGTGTTGTGGTGCCTGCCTGTAGTCCCAGCTACTTGGGAGGCTGAAGCAAGCAAATCCCTTGAGCTCAGGAGTCTGAGGTTGCTGTGAGCTGTGACACCATAGCACTCTACCCCTAGAGTGACAGCTTGAGACTCCATCTCAAAAAAAACCCAGTATATATAGTATTATATACTTAAAAATTGCTAAGTGAACAGATTTTAAATGTTCTCATCGTCAGCTCGGTGCCTGTGGCTCAAGTGGCTAAGGCGCCAGCCACATACACCTAAGGTGGCGGGTTCAAATCCAGCCCAGGCCTGCCAAACAACAATGATGGCTGCGACCAAAAAAAAAATAGCCAGGCATTGTGGTGGGCACCTGTGGTCCCAGCTACTTGGGAGGCAGAGGCAGGAGACTTGCTTGAGCCCAGGAGTTGGAGGTTGCCGGAGTTGTGATGCCACAGCATTCTACCCAGGGGGACAGCTTGAGGCTCTGTCTCAAAAAAAAAAAAAAAAAGTTCTCATTGTCAAAATAATGGTAAGTATATGAGGTGAGGTATATGTTAATGAGATCCTTTTTTTTGAGACAGTCTTAGTATGTTGCCCTTGGTAGAGTGCCGTGGCGTCACAGCTAACAGTAACTGCAAACTCTTGGGCTTAAGCGATTCTCTCTCTCTTTTTTAAGAGACAGAGTCTCACTTTGTTGCCCTTGGTAAAGTGCTGTGGCGTCACAGCTCATGGCAACCTTCAGCTCATGGGCTTAGGTTGCTTCAGCCTCTCTAGTAGCTGGGACTACAGACACCCACCACAACGCCTGACTATTTTTTATTACAGTTGTTTAGCTGGCCTGGGCCGGGTTTGAACCTGCTACCTTTGGTGTATGTGGCTGGCGCCGTAATCACTGTGCTATGGATGCCAAGCCAATGAGATCCTTTTTATCAGTTCACAATGTATACATAAATCAAAACATCGTGCTGTACACTGTAAATACATAAAAGTTTTATTTGTCAATTACATCCTAATAAAGCTGGTGAGGAGTGAACCTAATAGATAGGATTAACCTGTCTCTCTGCCTCCCCCCATGCAGTGCCATATGGGTCATGGTTTGACCACGTTCGTGGCTGGGTGTCCATGAGAGAGAGGGGGAACTTCCTGATGCTGAGTTATGAAGAGCTGAAATGGGTAACCGTCATTTTAGTAGTCGGTGCACACCCTCTCACCACCACCTTCTCCTCCTCTGACTTCCCTCCATTTCTCTGTGTCTCCATTCCCCCTTCTCAGTCAAAATTTAGCCTTGAGAAGAGTCAGGGAGAGTGGGATGAGCTTCCTGATCCCCATTTCCCTATCCTGGTTGACCCTTTCCAAGATTCATGTTTATCCGTGTTGTTCTTTACTTTATCTTAAAACATCTAAAGGATTATTCAATACATTCAGGCAGAGGACCACGGCTCATGCTCACACTGGTGGTTGCAAAAACCTTTGTGGGCAGGACATATGGTGCTGCTGATGACCCAGTGATGAGAGGGTCCTGGGGAAGGGACAGAACCGGGTGTTTACAGTTCAGTTCCAGAGATGTGTCCAACTGTCTGACGTCTCCGCCTCATTGGTAAGAAGAGAAATGAAGGCATGAGATCAACCTGTGTGAATGTGCTGAGATGCCAAGGACTGGAGGGGCTGCTGAGAGGCAGGAGAAGCTGTCAGGCGATGCTCAGGACCAGTGAGTGTGAGGAGACCATTGTAGAAACAACCTGACCTGTTAGTGGTATCCTGGAGAAAGAGAAAACAACATGAACACTGGATGCTGCTTCCACCTGAGAAACATTACCTCCCATCCCCTTCCTCTGCCCACCTCCGTCCAATACCCAATGGCTTCAGTATGAATGCATTTTAATGGGGAAGTCTTTCTTTTTCTTTCTTTCTTTTTTTTTTTTGCAGTTTTTGGCTGGGGCTGGATTTGAACCCGCCACCTCTGACCTATGGGGCTGGTGCCCTCCTCCTTTGAGCCACAGGCGCCGAGCCAGGGAAGCCTTTCTTAACACATAAAACTGCCTCAGGTCCATGATTTCATACCTTCTTATAATTTTCCTTTCATCTCACACACTGAACTTTAATTTTAGCTATTTCCACTGTTATATGTCCTCTTGTTTGACCATGACTAGGGCTTATAAAGGAAAGCAAAGTTTCAAAGCATTATAATTCTAAGAGAAAGGCCTGTGATTCACAGAAAAGTCTTTCTGGTATAAATGCTATTTTCTTATCATAATCTCCCAGGATCCTGTACCAAGGACTAATGATTGAGATACTACATGAGAAGATCTTATAAAATTCTCTGTATTATTCAAGTGTGAGTTATGAGAAACAGTATTGTTTGATGGCATAGCCAGGATTTGAAATCAATTCATTAAATCTTTGTCAAGTTTTCCCTGAATCTCTCCTTGCTTAACCCTAATCATTGTCCAGGAGCCCTTCTCAAAGTCTCCCTACAAACCCGAGGCCCTGTCTTTTACTGCTAAGTTCTCCTAACTCAACCCTATGAGAAATCCATCAGGATCCTGGCATCTTTCACACACTTCCTGCTCTCTCTTCTTTACCTGTTTCTCTTGCTTTCTCCTGGTTGCGTCCAACTCCATCACTTCTCCCTTCTGTGTCCTGTTTCTCTCTTCTTCCTCCTCCTCCTCATCTTGCT
>CAUYQV010131197.1:0-17411 GCA_963574575.1 Galagoides demidoff
ACATGTACCCTTGTACGATGAACCATAGGCATGGTCCCACCAATCACCTTCCCTCCACTTGTCCTTCCCTCTCCCCTCCCCTCCACTCCCTCTCCCCTTTCCACATATTTTTGGGCTACCGTGGGGTTATAGCTTTCATATGAAAGCTGTAAATTAGTTTCATAGTAGGGCTGAGTACATTGGATACTTTTTCTTCCATTCTTGAGATACTTTGCTAAGAAGAATAAAGAAATATACAGGTGCAAGTCACGCCAGCCCTCCAACCCCAGGAGAGCCGGAGATAACTCAGTGAGCGTGGAGAAGCCCGCAGCTGGGAGAGAGTGGGGAAGCCACTGAGCCCCTCTTGGAGCAGGGCAAGGGAGGGCGATGCTCTCCTTCAACATTAGTCCAGACTTTTTAAGGGAAAGTGAGGTGATGTGTTAATATCCGAAAGTGACTAGAAAAGCTAAGGTATCTGCTAGAGGATTCATCCATGGGAAGGGAAGGAAACAACGCCGTGAATTTCGAGAGTCAGCACTGAACAAGAGTAAAGTTACTTCCTGTTCACACCCCCACCAACTCCAACCTGCAAATATGGATTACACACCCCCACATATATGTCACACTTATATTCATATAGACGCTTAGGGTCTCAGAGATTCTCAGGAAAGACATACAATAAAATGACAATAGCAATTACCCCTGAGGAAGAAGACCAGGTGATCTGGGAACAAGGGCGGGAGAAAATTTGATGTATGCCTAGTGGAGTCATTCCTAAACATATTTTTTTTTAAATCACTTGAATTTAAAATCATTTAACTGGTATGGAAAGTCAAATAGGAAAGAAAGCTGGAGCCAGGCATGAATTAGTTTGCAGAATACATAGCATTAAGTTTGATCAACTTGCTGTGGAGAATTCCTCCTGCGGGCTCTTGCTCTTAGATTCAAAAAGATAGTGAAGAATGCCTTCCTTAACCTCATCATTATCAACGCAGAGGAACAATTAATAAAGTTGCCAGTTTAATGATGGTTGTTATCACAAGAGCTAAAGGTGATACGGACCAGGGATTCTTATTGGCTTCACAGGTGAAATAACAAGATCCTGCAGTTATTTGGCTTTAGGAGGATAGATGGGAAGAAAATTAAGTGGTCAATAGCCCCTAATGTCTAGACTGCTGTTTCTTGGAATTTGCTTTATCTTCTGAGTCAGACGCAATCTATCGTACCTCAAAAATTTAATCTTATAATTGTTTGTCTTTAGATAATATTCAAGCTTTGAGGCCCATACACTATGCAATGAATGGGTGATGTAACTGCACAGAACATTTACCTAAAAATCCTCACTACAAGCCAAAGTATGAGTCACCTACCACTAACCTACTCAACTGGATCAATTAGAAAGACTAACTATACCAAGTGTTGGCAAGGATGTGAAGCAACTGGAATGCTCATAAACCACTGGTGGAAATGCAAAAATGGTGTAATTACTTTGGAAAATAATTTGATAATTTTCCTAAAGTTACACATGGGATCCAGACATTCTACTCCTAAGTATTTACCCAAAAGAAAGGGAAATTATGTCCGTACAAGACTTGTACGCAAATAGCAGTTTTATTTGTAATAGCCCAAAACTGGAAACAACCCAAATATCCATCAAAGGAAAAATGAATAAACAAATTGTCATAGACCCACAGAAGGGGGTACTACTCAATACCCCAAAGAAATGAACACGTAACCTTGATGGTTGAGTGGTTCTTTACCAAGCGCTTTACATTATTTTCTTCAAGTCTCATGGGCACCCTCTAAGGTAGGTACTGTGGTTCTCTGGAAGAAGGCAAGCATCTTATCTGAGCTCACCAGGCTGGCAAGGGACAGAGGCAGGACACAGACCACATCCACTGTGTGCATCAGGGAGCTCCTTGCACCATAAGCCTCTTCGAAATGAGACAGTACAATATAGGACATGATGTCAAAAATGAGAAGGGGTTCAAGAATGGTGCAGAGAGGGACACTTTGAAAGAAGAGGAAATTTTTATTGTTTTTTCAGATTAATGCCCCAGATGACTCATCCTTTCTTCTTTCTTAGCTCTGAATGCTCAAGTCTCAGTCTTGATGTGTCAGATCTGGGGATCCACACTGGAGTGCTCCCCATAGAGGCTGTTCTTCTGTCCCAAAGCACAGGCCTGTACAAGCAGCAGCTCCACCTGGGCATCTATTACTGAAGCGAGCTGCAATTTGGTATTCTTTGGCTGTTTACTTCTGCTTTAATTACAGGGTGGGGGAAAGGGCTCCTAAGGTTTGCCAAAATCTTTTGTTTTTTTAAGTCCTTCCTTACTTTCCAATTGTTCAACTCTGTTGGGAGAGGCAATAGGAACGCTTTTGGACTGAGCCTGTGGCTGAGCTGCCAGGGTTTGGAGATCTCTGCAAAGGTCATTGTTTTCTGCAGAGGTCATTGTCTTTTCATGAAAACCCCGGCAAAGCATGCCAACGCAGGAAAGCCACCAGCTTGCCAAACGTCCGGCGTCCCAGTCACCTGCTCTTCCTGCCCTAGGAAGGATGTGAGATGATCTCTGGAGTAAAGATTGGATTTGTTCCTTTCTTGCTCTTAAATCAGCTGCAAAATGCACGAACAAAGCACACACAGGACGATTCTCTGAGCACTGTACCACCTCCTCGTTAGAGACCAGCAGCTGCTGGGTGTTGCACAGAGCGAGATAAGCACTATGACATTTGCAGCCATTCACATCCTGAGTGCGGCTCACTGTGCTCACAACGGAATTTCTGAGGCTTCCAGCCCTGAAGCAAGCCCCACAAGGGAAAATACAGAGAAAGGGTGCTGTCAGCGCAGGGGTCCTAGGTGGGGTGGGGTGGCAGACAGAATCAAACAGCCAAGTCACAGTCACTCGCTCTTGGGGAAAGTGGCTCTGCTGACAGGAGAATTGGGGCAGGATGATTTTGGCAAGCCCTGTGTTGTGTTAGCTGCACAAACATTTTCTTTCCTCTTATGCAGCCTCTTAATAATTGGGTGGGAGCTTCTTTTCACATTTCACGGAGAGGCTGTTCCTGTCAGATGTTTTGCAAAGGGGTTCCACACTGGTTTGTCAGGCATACACGATTCCAGATGCAATGCCGGGTCTGCCTAGTTTGAAAAGATTAGAAGGTGCAGCTTTCTCGCCTCTGGCAGCTTTTTCACTGTTCCCCTTTCCTCACATTACCTGAAGTGACTCTTACCCTTATCTTGACATGGTTTAAGGAAAATCATGGAAAGAAGAGAAAGGACCCAGAGTGTCACCAGGGGCAACATGGCCTCTAACCGGAAGCTGCCAAACCACGTGAGCGTGCCCTGGTTAGAGCATCCCCTGTCCCTGTGGGGGACCCCTGATTTACCCCTCCATGGGCAGATACTAATTTCAAACCCATGGGCATAAAAATCATTTGAATTACTTCCCTTCCATCTTTCTGCCTGCTCCAGTAGCCTCTGTGCCCCTGACCCCTCCTCCCACCGGCCTGCCTCAGCCACCTGTTACCAACAAACACAAATGGAGCTCACAGGAGGGTCCTACATTGGAGGCTGGCCCTTCCAGAAGAATCTGGAAAGACCCCATACCAAGTTTGCACTCAGGCCAGTGCCCTGAGAGTGTCCTCATCTTTGTCTGAGCAAAGGGCCAGGACAGTCATCCCACAGACAGCAGGAACAGTCCTATATAGCAGGAAGGTGCTCACAGCAGAAAGAAGTCCTCTTCAAAGAAGATATTCCAAGATTTTTACATACATACATATATATATATACACACATACACATATATGGGCAAACATATGGAAGCTTCCACTTAATGTAGATTATGTCAATATTGTGTATACTTTTCCCTATCCCACCCATTCATTCATTCAACTTATATTCATTTATTGGTCTAGCAGGGGTCCTCAAACTTTATAAACAGGGGGCCAGTTCACTGTCCCTTAGACCGTTGGAGGGCCGGACTGCGGGCCTCAGGAGGAGTTGGCTGCTAAGCAGGACAGGCAGTGGCAGCAAAAAAACCTGGTGGGCTGGATAAATGTCCTAGGCGGGCCACATGTGGCCCGCAGGCCATAGTTTGAGGACGCTAGGCACTGAAAATTCAGGAGGAAGAAAGCAAATCCTGCCCCCTGAGCTGACATATTTGGTAGGGTAAGACAAACTGAATAGATAAATGACTATTTCAGGTTGTCATGGTGGGTTGAAGGAGGGTAGGCAGGGGGACAGAAAGTGATGGGTCTGAGGAGGAGGTTTCGGGTGGGAGGTCAGACAAGCCTCGCTGAGAAGGGGACAATGGAGAATGGAATGCTGGAGCAAGTGAGCCGTGAGCCAGAATGAGGGAAGAATACCCCAACAGAGGAAGAAGAAAGTGCAAATGTCCTGGGGTGGACAAGGAGCCGGTGGGAGAAGGAACAAGGCAGGGAGAGGGAGGAAACACAAGCTCAGAATGAGACAGGCAGACTCTGGCCGGCTCTGAGCGGAGGAGAAGCACCATCTGGCTGACGGTGTAGAAGGCTTCGGCTGCTGGGTGGGAAGAGGGGGAGCAGGTGGAGACAGATGCAGGGAGAATAGTGTGGAGGCCACCACAGCGATTCAGGTAGGAGGTGATGGTTCTGGGGCAAGGTAGTGACATTAAAAGTGGCAGGAGAAGAGATTTCTGGTCACATTGAGAAGAGCCGCAGGATTTGCTGATGGACTGGGTTTGCAGGATGTCCTAGATCCTGAAACTCCTAGAAAGGAGAGTACAAATGCACCAGAAACAGAGACCTCTTGGATTTCCACGAAGTGGCAAATATTCCATTTGCTGAGTACCTGCTGTGTGCCGGGTGCCGCCTCAGGTACACGGGTATCACAGTTCTTTCTCACAAGTCTCTGTGATAGGTTTCACTATTTCCATACACGGGTGAGGAAACGCGAATCCCCAGAGAAGTTCCAGCGGTCTAGGCTCGGGATCCGAATGAGTGTCTGCTGACCCCGGAGCTGCTAGTGTAACTTACTGGGTATGCCCACAGGGTGGGTAGCAGACCAGCTCTGGGGGGATGCAGGAGCTCAGTAAGGGTGGGCCCTAGCGGGGGAAGCCCTGACAACCCCCCTGGAAGCCATAGCTTCTCAGCAGAGCTCCAGGGTGGAGCTGCATTCCCAGGCCTGACCCAGCACTGAGCTTCCTCAAGAGAATCCAGGATGTGTCTGCTGGGGCTGCAACTGCCAGAGGCCGGAAAGCCAACTGGGGACAGGCAGGAGATCCTGGCCACCCTTCTGAGCCCCAGCTCTAGCTTTCCTGTGCCAACAGGGTGGGTGCTACCCACAGCTCCTGTAGTCAAAGCCCCCTGAATTCAGAGTTTCCACATTCCAGCCTCTGCACAGCGAGACTTTCAGCTAGCCTTCCTGGGAGGAGCCCCGAGGTCGCAGTCTCTGGGCTGGCAGGGCTGATTGGAGGAAATGGCCTGTGCTCAACACTGCACCTGCACTGGGCGTGGTGTATTTCTCCTCTGGTTGCCAGAGCAACAGAAACAACAGTGGCTGCTGAAACCCCCTTAACGCCACAGCCCAGGCTGACCCTGACCAATGGCAGCCAGATCCTGCATCTTGGTCTCTTTCCTTTTCTCTCAACCCCCTGAAAGTATCTCCCTGAAACCAAGAACTTACACGCCCCTCTTACTGAGCCGAAATGGTTCTCAGAGCTTCAGCAGCTCTGGTTTCTGACTCTCAGCACCCCAGGGAGAGGGTGGGACACCCAGATCCAGGCGTGGAGCAGAATGTCATCTGAGGGAGGGTGCCTGGAGACTCCTCCATGGAGCCGCTGTGGAGCTACTTTACTCCAACTAAGTACAGTGGGCAGTTTCCCAAGGTCGACCCTGGCCACTGAACCCAGAGTCTGTACCCAAACACCTGTGGGCCTGACTACCACCCTGTTCTACTGTTCTACTACTACTTATGAACAAATCCTACCTCATGGGCAGCACTGGGGCTATAAGTTTAGCCCATTTCCCAGAATTAGTGTCCTCATTCCCTGTGGGAAATGTTCTGCTTTGCGAAGATACGTGATTATGGTGATTTGTGACACCAACTGACTAGGAATCTAACTTGTCCTCCCTGTTAACTCACAAATGGACATCAAGGACCAGAGTGCCCTTGCTCTGAGTCAAAGTGTGCAGCACATTCAGCCCGGCCTCCAGATGCAGTGCGCGGCGCCTGGCTGGCTCATGCTTCCTCTATCCGCTGCTGTTCAAATTGCAACAGGAGGCTCTCCTACCTCCAGCTGGGAAACAGCGCCAAAGTCCTTCCTCCATTCTGTTAGGGTCCTCTATGAAAATAATCCTGGAGGGCAAAGGAGGAGGGTACCTCTGTGCTGTTTTATTTAGTTCTCTCTACAATCCCACAAGTTAAATATGGTGTTTTTTTTACATGTTATAATTGAGACAATCTAACTTCAGAGAGGTTAAGTGACTTCCCTGAGATCACACAGTGAGCAGGTAGCAGGACCAAGATATGAATCCAGATTTCCTGCTATACTGTAGCGGCTTATTTGAAGGCTTAAATAAGGGCTCAGTCCATTGATTATTCCACACAGTAAACAAAATCACAAGTACTCTGTTAGTCTGTTAGGGCTGCCATAACAAACTATCACTGACTGGGCGGCTAATAATAGAAATTTATTTTTCCACATTTCTAGGGATTGGAAGTCCAAGATCAAGAAAGTGGGCAGAGCTGGTTTCTCCTGAGGCTTGTAGATGGCCGTCTACTCCCCACATCTTCACCTGGTCTTCCTTCTTTGTGTGTCCCAATCTCCTCTTATAACGACACTGGTCACATTGGATTGGAGCCCATCCCAGTGAACCTCATTTCACCTTAATACCTCTTTAGGCCCATTTTATTTGGGTTTTAAAGACCCTGTGGTCAAAGACAGTTACATTCCGGGTACAAAGGTTAGGACTTCAACGTATGAATTTGTGGGGGAAGGGGACACAACTCAGTTCATAACAGGTGCCAAGCCCTGTATTTTCAGTTCTTGTTTTACTTCCTCTATAATGTGTTTGCAAATAGAATAACAATATTATAAATATAAAAAAACGTAATGCATTCAAATGAGTGATGAAAAAAGAGGGATTTTACTAAAAATTGATTTTCAGTTGCCATTCTATTAGCATATTTTTTCAGAAAGCATCTCCTATGTACAAAATGCTTTAGTCATTACAATGCCATGTGGTACATAGTTTCTCTGATTATTGAACTCACACTGGGGCTAGGGAGGCAAGACATGGACCCAAATAATAATAACTACTATACAAAGCAGACATCCTCATGCCCCAAGAATGGCACCCTGTAGGGTACTGGGGAGGCCAAGTGGTGACACATCTCTTCTGTTTGGCATAATCAAGAAAAATTTCCTGGAGGAGGTGACTTTGGAGCTAGGTCTAACAGCCACATGGGATTTATTTTATTGTTATTAAATCATAGCTGTGTACATTAATGTGATTATGGGGTATAAAGTGCTGGTTTTATGTACAATTTGAAATACTTACATCAAACTGGTTAACATAGCCTTCACCACACTTTCTTAATTATTATGTAAGACATTAATATTCTACACTTAGTAGATTTGACATGTACCCTAGTAAAATGCATCATAGGTGTAGTCCAACCCATTACCCTCCCTCCACCCATCTCCTCTCACTTCTCTGTCCCCTTCATCTTGGGCTGTAATTGGGTTATAGCTTTCATATGGAACTGTGGGTGCTTATATATTGGTTTCATAGTAAAGCTGAATACATTGGATACTTTTTCTTCCATTCTTGATATATGTTGCTAAGAAGAATATGGTCCAGCTCCATCCATGTAAACATAAAAGAGGTAAAGTCTCCATCTTTTTTAAGGCTGCATAATATTCCACAGTGTACATATACCACAATTTATTAATCCATTTGTGGGTTGATGGGCACTTGGGCTTCTTCCATGACTTAGTATTATGAATTGGGCTGCAATAAACATTCTGGTGTAAATATCTTTGTCATAAAGTGATTTTTGGTCTTCTGGATATATACCTAATAGAGGAATTGCAGAATCGAATTGCAGGTCTATTTTTAGATCCCTAAGTGATCTCCAAACTTCTTTCCAAAACAAACTTATTAGTTTGCATTCCTATCAGCAGTGCAGAAGTGTTCCCTTTTTTCTACATCCACGCCAGCACCTATAGTTTTGGCTTTTGGTGATGAGCCATGTGGAATTTTAACAGACAAAGATCGAGAATTGTAATCTTACAAAAAACATCTATTTGGACATTTTATTTGGGTTTTTAACCCTACCACTAAATTTTGAATACAAACATAGGAATAATATTTCCAGTATAATTGTTGCTTGTCCCTTGATGAGGAGCATCTCCACAGAGTCCATGGGAGAAAAGGGGCTGTGTCCAGGGAAACAGAACTCAGCAGTCTGGTCCATCTAACTCCATCTTTAGCCTGCGCAAAAGCAGATGATAGGCTTCCATGTACACTGTGTCACCCTCTGTCCCTCGCTGGTAGCCTGCATGCCTGCAGCAGCGGGCCAAACACTTGGCACTGTTGCAGGGGGTTATGGTCAGCCCTATTTTTCATTCTCAGAAATCAGCATGGAGCATTCCCCAGACCCATTCCCCCAAGAACAGGCTTCTCTTCCATTTTCCACTAGGACTTTGGGGCTCTAATTCTTTTCCTTTCGTTGCTCATCTGTATCTGTCTTTAATAGGACAGATAACTGTTTGAATTACAAAACCAGCTTACTGTGTTGGCCAGAACTCTTGGGATACAAACCAACATGGGGTATGTCTGCTTTTGTACTTGGTTCTCCCTGCAAGGAAAGCCCTTCTGCCTTTCTCCCATCCACACTAGTCACCCCTCCCCAGCCCTTGAACCTTGGCTCAAAGGGCCCCCCTTCATAAGAACCATTTCCCCTCCCCACACTCAAATAGAGGGCAAGTTTTCCTCTTACAATCCCATTATACCTCCCCTTTGTGGCTTGTAGCAACACAATTGCTTGTTTCTCCTATACCAGGCCTTAAGTTCCACAAAGGCAGGCTACTGTGACCAGTCATCAGCATGTGTGACACCTGAAAGAGGCTCCACACACAACTGAAGACCAGACCATTGGGTGCCGCCCAATGTAGCAGTAGCTGAAGTCAGACAGGCCTAGGCCGAATGCCAGCTCCACGCTAGTTGGACAATCAATTGTACTGCGTGTCTCAGCCCTCCCTACTGCAAAATGAAGATAGCCATGTCTATTTCAGAAGATTATTATGAGAAACAGCTAAGAACATCCAGGTGACACTTGTGAGAGCTCACACCATAATACTAATTTCTTCGCTTCCTTTATCACCTCCACTGGCTTACCACGGCTCTCAGGGTACCTTTGATCTTGACCTTCAGGCCACCTAGACCTTCCTTCATAAACCTCAAAGTCCACCCCAGAATGTTAACTCCAGATTGAAAATGTTCTTGATGGCTCTCTGAAGCTGAGTGAAGGGGTTCCATTCACCCTCTCTGTCTATTAGTGATCTAGGCTTCAAGGAACAGAAGCCAACTTGTTTGTTTAAGAAGAAAAGGAACTTAGGAAAAGTAAATGGTTTGCTCAGAGTTTTCTTGAATGGTGCAGAATCATTTTCAGAGGCTATCCACCAAGAATAATGCCCTGAGTCAGGCCCCAGAGCTGGGCTGGGGGAGATGCTGCGGCCATCACTACCAGGCACGGGCCTAGCCCCAGGAGCAATGTACCAACTACATGACTGATGCTGAATGCTGGATGCTGGCTGTGGAACCACCATCCCTGTTGCCTCTGGAAATAAACATAGTGTCACTGTTGTCCCACCCTCCACACCTTCATCAGAATGGAGTCCACCTGGTGTCTTTTTTAGATCTGTTTTGAGGTCTAAGAAAGGCACTTAGGATTGGTGGAGCCCAGGGTGATGTGCCCTAAGATAGCTGCAAGGCAGGCTGAGGAAACATAGCTGTCCTGCACTTGGCTTCTCTGAGA
The DNA here is from genome assembly GCA_963574575.1 of Galagoides demidoff. NCBI lineage: Eukaryota > Metazoa > Chordata > Mammalia > Primates > Galagidae > Galagoides > Galagoides demidoff. The sequence goes on from CAUYQV010131197.1 coordinate 10,001, forward strand.
GAGAAAGCACTGCCTTATCAGGTCAGGAATATCCCCCCACACACACCCCAAACGGAAGGTCTTCAGCACTGGGCATCCCAAGCAATGTCATTTGGCCACATCCCCTGGAATTCACCCAGCTCCTAATTCCTGAGTCTCTCTTCACCCGAGCCATGCTAGTTAGCCTCATGGACTGAGCCCCTAACTAACTGCTCCTCACATGCTAGGATTTTCTAGATAACTCCTCCCTGCCTCATATCTCTGTCAATCTCAAATATTTCCATTTTCGTAACTCTTTCCGCATCCATTTATATCTGTTGTCTCCCTTCAGAGTCATCTTTGAGAGTCCAGCATTCTGAGTGTGCACAACCCACACAGCCGGCCCATCCCACAGCTCAACGCTTCTCCATGTCGAATGTCCAATTTATTTCAGAATCACTCCTCAGCTACATAGAACGGGAGAAAATTCACACTCACACAATGCTTTAGGAAGAGTTCCTTCTCTTGTGTGGCCACCTGGGTCAATGTCTGAAACAGCAGGCCTCAATGAACATCATACTCTTAAGATGGTCCTCAAAGAAAAGTATTCTTTTGTCGAATAAATTTAAGAAGAGCTCCTTCCCCTAAGAGAGTCACCAGGCCCATAAGCCAAGTAAGGGCTCTGAAAAGTCACAACATAAAGACACCTATTAAACTTTTCAACTCAATGTTCCAAAGCTTATTTGACTACAAACCACCCCCTTATTTTTGCTGCTGTCCTCATAACAACTTTTACAAAATATGCTGCAATAGAGCTTCTTTCAGATAATTCCACTCAAAAGATTCTTGACACTAACTGTCCTACCTCCCTTAAAGAAAAGTATCCCAGGAGGGTGGAGGGTGGGGAAAAGGAAGAGCAGAGAGAGGGAAGGTGGGAGGAGGGCGGGGTCTCTGCGTGTGACACACATTTTGGGGGCAAGGCACAATTGTAACAGGGACTTTACCTAACAAATGCAATCAATGTAACCTAGTTTCTTGTACCCTCAATGAATCCCCAACAATTAAAAAAAAAAAATTATCCCGAAGAAGGAGGAGGACAGGGAAGCAGGGGAGAGGGCAACACTACAGATCCTTGCTACTTAAGGGCCAGCAGCAACACCATGACCTGGGAATTCAGGAAATACAGAATTTCAGGCCCTACCCTAGACCCAGGAAACCAGAATCTGCCTTTTAGCAAGGTGGTTTCTATGCACAGTAAAGCTATCCCCATAGGCACAGGTAACTCTTCAACCTACAGACATCGATTTCTCATAATGCACATTTAAGGAGTTTAACTCAACGCTCAAATGCCTTTAAGTAGGTTTCATGTCTCCCTTTATGATTTTACAGAGCTCAGCATTCTTTTACAGGATGGGCCTACACCCTTTAGGACTCTAGGACTCTAAGGAAACCTTCCTTAGCATTTTGTGGTTTGGCCACAAAGAAGCTGAGTTGACTTTGATGATCTTTTCTAAGACACCCTTGGGAGCCCCTGGCCTCTGACTTTGAGAGATGAGCCACCAGCCCTGTCGTTGGCTCCTGGCACACATGGGAGGTCCTGTTGTAACTAGCCATAGCCAAGTAGCATTTACAAATCCAATTCTGCACAGACTACAAAAGGAATTCTAAAAGGACATTTAATTAGTTTTCTGCAAGAACTAGAGTTTCACCAGCACGTGTGCTCACCAAATGCAGTGGATTTTTAAAACAATGCAAACTGGAACCAAAACTAATTTTGATATCAGGACCTCAGCCTGCCTATCACCTGTTCACCTTCATTAGGTTACAAAAGGTCTTACAAGTTCCTCTCATGCCCTACTTTGTAGGGTAGGATTGTAAGGGATTTGGAGTTAGACAGGGCTTAGTTCAAATACAGATTCTGCTTCTTACCTACCATTTAGCTTTACCTGTCTTAGTTATGGGCTCCTCCCTATAAAATGGGGCCTTGGGGATGGGTTTTACAGGACTGCAGTACTGAGGACACCACTGGGTAAGGAGGGAGAAGCACCAGCTGAATGCCTCGCTGCTGCCCAGAGCTCCAGCCACATCAGACCACAACACCCATCCCCAAGCCCACTCTCGTCCAGTTGGCCTCCAGCCAGAAGTGTCCACCCTCTTGCCCCTGTATGCTGTGGAAATGACACCTGGACCCCCTTCCCTCCCCAGCTGCTGTGGGCACCTGGCTTCCACTGCCCATTTACCATGGACCACAGCTCCAGAGGCTGCTTGGAGATTCAGGAAGTTTTCCTCTTGCCCGCCCTTGCAGCCCTGTGGGTCCACTGCTAACCTGTGATGGGCTTGGGGAAGGAGGCAAAGGATGGGAGTGTGGGAAGAGGTGGGAGAGGCAGGACTGGGGGAGTCCTTCCTCCACAGACCCACAATCTGGGCTGTGCCTTCCGTTTTGGAGAAGGAGTGAAGAAGAAAGAAAATGTAGCTGCTTTCTTCTTAAGCCAGGGGAATGAGGTAAATAAATTAATCTGCTTTTTTCTGTTGAAAACTGGAGCTGACAAAAGTTGATTCTACTAACCAATTCGCATACATGGATATAGACTCAGAATCTTTAGGGGGAAGAAGGACAATCAGCATTCCTAAGTCAGTCAGCCCTTAAAGGGAAGAGGCAGAGATACAACTGTGGTATTGTCAGACTCTGGACTGAGTCTCACAAGATCACAGGCAACGTTAATGATTGTTCCAGACCCACTTATGGGTCATGGTGAGTACTAAGGGAACATTATTGCTAATCATCCCAGCTATGAGCATTTTCCAGATAAGACAACTTGTTCAATGGACTGAGAGCATACTCATTAGCAATACTAACAAGGTAAGGATTAAGATAATTGGTGTGGGCTCGGTGCCTGTGGCTCAAGCAGCTAAGGCACCAGCCACATACACCTAAGGTGGCGGGTTTGAATCCAGCCCGGACCTGCCAAACAACAATAATGGCTGCAACCAAAAAATAGCTAGGCATTGTGGCAGGCACCTGTAGTCCCAGCTACTTGGGAGGCTAAGGCAGGAGACTCGCTTGAGCCCAGGAGTTGGAGGTTGCTGTGAGCAGTGAAGCCATGGCACTCTACCCAGGGTGACAGCTTGAGGTTCTGTCTCAAAAAAAAAAAAAAAAAAGATAATTGGTGTGAATGAACAGCAGGTGGTATACTGGCATGCCCAGAGATAGTGCAAGTTTGGTTTCAGACCCCCAAAACAAAGCAAATATAACAATAAAGGGAGTCACATCAAATCAACTTTTATTGTTTCTCCTTGCATATAAAAGATGTGTTTAACGCTATAGTATAGTTTATTAAGTGTATGATAATGACTAATAGAAAATTTACATACCTTAACTTAAAAGTGCTTTAATGCTAAAAAATGCTAACAATCATCTGAGCCTTAAGCAAGTCATAATCTTTTTGCTAGTAGAGGGTCTTTCCTCGATGTTGATGGCTGTTGAGGATCAAGTTATTGGTTACTAAAGATTGGCTGTGGCAATTTCTTAAAATACGACAATAATGAAGTTTATTGTATCAATCAACTCTCTCTTTCCAGAAAGATTTCTCTGTGGCATGTAGTGCTGATTGATAGCATTCAACTCACGTCTTTCAAAACTAAAGCCAATCCTCTCAAACCGGGATGCTGCTTTATGAACGACGTTCAAATCCTTTGTTGTCATTTCAACAATGTTCATAGCATCTTCACCAAAAGTAGATTCCAGCTCAAGAAACTACTTTGTTTCCTTATCCATAAGAAGGAACTCTTCATCTTATACAGTTTTATCATGAGCTTGCTGCAATTTAGTCCCATCTTCAGACTCCACTCTGATCCTAGTTCTCTTGCTATATCTACTGAAGTCTTGAACCTCTCAAAGTCATGCATGAGGGTTGGAATCAACTTCTTCCAAACTCATTTCAATGTTGACATTTTTACCTCCTCCCATGAATCATGAATCTTTTTAATGTCATTTAGAACAGTGAATCCTTTCCAGCTTTTCAGTTTGCTTTGCTCAGATCCATCAGAGAAATCATTATCTAAGGAAAGTGTACGTTTGTGAAATGTATTTCCTAAATATTAAGGAAATAAGTCAAATTTACTCCTCAGACTACAGAGTGGATATTCTGTTAGCAGGCTTGAAAACCACATTAATATCATCATGCATCTCAATCAGAGCTCTTGGGTGACTAAATTCATTGTCAATGAACAGTAATATTTTGAAAGGAGTATTTTTTTTCTGAGCAGTAGGTCTCAACAGTGAACTTAAAATATTCAGTAAACAGCGCTGTAAACAGATTCACCTGTCATTGAGGCTTTCTTGTCCCATTTATAGAGCATAGGCAGTGTAGATTTTACATAATTCTTGAGGGACCTAGGATTTTCTGAATGGTAAAGGAGCTTTAACTTGAAGTCACCGGCTAATAAAAGAGTCACCTTGTCCTTCGAAGTTTTGAAGCCAGGCATTGACTTCTCTCAAGCTGTAAAAGCCCTAGATGACATCTTCCAATAGAATGCTGTTTTGTCTACGTTGACAATCTTTTGTAGGTGTAGCCACCTTCCCTAGTGCTCTTAGCTAGACCTTCTGGATAACTTGCTGCAGCTTCTACATCAATGCTTGCTGCTTCACCTTGTACTTTTATGTTGTGGAGGTGACTTCTTTCCTTGAACCTCATGAACCAACCTCTACAAGCTTCATACTTTTTTTCTGCAGCTTCCTCACCTCTCTTAACCTTAACGGAATTAAAGAGATTTGGAGCCTTACTCTGGATCAGGCTTTGGCTTAAAGGACTGTTGTGGCTGGTCTGATTATCTATCCAGATGGAGAAGTTTAAGAAAACTTTCTCCATTATCAGCAATAGGGCTGTTTTGCTTTCTTATCATTTGCGTGTCCAATGGAGCAGCACTTTTAAATTCTTTATGAAATTTTTCTTTGCATTCTCAACTTGACTGGTGCAAAAGGCCTAGTTTGTGGTCTAGCTCAGCTTTTGACAAGCCTCCTTCACTAAGCTGAATCATTTCAAGCTTTTGATTTAAAGCAAGAGACCCACATCTTTCTTTCACTTGAACACTTATAGGCCATTGAAGGGTTATTGGTTGGCCTAATTTTAATATTTTTACATCTCAGAGAATAGGTTGGCCTGAGAATAGGGAAAGAGTGGGGGCCGGGGGGGGGGGGAAATGGCTGGTCAGTAAAGCAGTCAGACATACATAATACTCATCTATTAAGTTTGCCACTTAATACGGGCCTGGTTTTTAGCACCTCAAAACAATTATGATAACAACATCAAAGATCATGGATCATAAAAAATAAAAAAAAATACCTAGGAATTTACTTAACCAAGGAAGTAAAAGATCTCTACCAAGAGAACTACAAAACACTGACAAAAGAAATCATAGATAACGGAAACAAATGGAAAAACATCTCACGCTCATGGGTTAAAAAAATTAATATGGTGAAAGCGACCATGTTACCCAAAGTAATCCACAAATTCAATGTAATCTCTATTAAAATATCAATGTCACTTTTCACAGATTTAGAAATAACAATCCTAACATTCATATGGAACCGGAAAAGGCTAGAATAGCCAAAGCAATCCTAAGCAAAAATAAATCTGGAGGCCTCATATTATCAGATTTTACATCGTACTAGAAGGTGACAGTAACCAAAGCTGTACAATGCTGGTATAAAAGTTAACACAATGATAGTGAAATGGAACAGAGAACCCAGAAATAAAGCCAAATACCCACAAGTAACTGATTTGAAATAAAGCAGACAAAAAACATCCATGGGGAAAAGGATCCATTATTCAATAAATGGTGCTGGGAAAACTGGATAGCCACAGGCAGAAGAATGGAACTGGATCCCAATCCCTCATTATCTGAAAAACCTAAGTTAAGATGGATTAAAGGCTTAAAATCAAGGCCTGAAACCATAAAAGTTCTGTGAGAAAAACATAGGAAAAACTCTTCTGGACATAGGTATGGGGAAAGAATTTGTGACTAAGGCCCTCAAAACAAAAATAAATAAGTGGGATTTAATTAAACTAAAAAGCTTCTGCACAGCAAAAGAAACAATCAATAGAGAAAATAGACAACCTAAAGAATGGGGGAAATATTCACAAACTAAACATTTAACAAAGGACTAATATCGAGAATCTACAAGGAGCCCAAACAAATCAGCAAGAGAAATAAATAAACAAATAACCCCATTAAGAAGTGGGCAAAAAACATAACAGACATCTTTCAAAAAAAGAAATATAAATGGTCAATAAACATATGAAAAAATGCTCAACATTTTTCATGCAAATGAAAATGCATGAAATGCAAATTAAAACCACAGTAAGATATCACCTTACCCCAGTCAGAATGATCATTATTAAAAAGTCAAAAAATAACAGATGTTGGCATGGATACAGTGAAAAGGGAACATCTGTATGCTGTTAATGACTATGCAAATTAGTACAACCTCTGTGGAAAACAGTATCTATATTTCTGAAAGAACTAAAAGTATATTGACTATTTGATTCAGCCATCCACCACTGGGTATCTACTCCAAGGAAAATAAGTCATTATATCAAAAAGACATGTACAATTGTACGTTTATCACAGCAAAATTCACAATGGCAAAGATATGTAATCAACCTAAGAGCCAATTAACTGAGAAGTAGATAAAGAAAATTTGATGTGTGTACACCATGGAATATACTCAGTCATTAAAGATAAAATAATGTCTTTGCAAAACTTGGATAGAGCTGGAGCCCATTATCCTAAGTGAAGCAATGCAAGGATGGAAAAACCACATGCAGCACATCTCTTACAAGTGGGAGACAGGCTCCAGGTATTCAGGGGCTTACAGGGAGGTATAATAGACATTGGAAACTGAGAAGGGGGACAGTGAAAGAAGAAAAACTACCATTGGATACAATGTACACTATTCAGTGATGGGCACACTAAAAACCCAGACATCACTATACAATTCATCCATGCAACCAAAAACCACTTCTGCCCCTAAATCTACTGACATTTTTTTTAAAAGATCACTGATCAGAGATCACCATGAAAAGGTAATAATAATGGAAAAGTTTGAAATGATGCAAGAATTACAAAGGTGACTCAGAGATGCAATGCGAGCCCAGGCTGCCAGAAAAAAATGGTACCAATATGCTTGGTTGATGAAAGCTTGCCACGAACCTTAAATTTGTAGAAAGTCGCCTGTGGCTCAGTGAGTAGGGCGCCGGCCTCATATACCGAGGGTGGCGGGTTCAAACCCAGCCCCAGCCAAACTGCAACAAAAAATAGCCAGGCGTTGTGGCGGGCGCCTGTAGTCCCAGCTACTTGGGAGGCTGAGGCAGAAGAATCGCCTAAGCTCAGGAGTTGGAGGTTGCTGGAGCGACTCCACTGCACTCTACCGAGGGCGAAAAAGTGAGACTCT
>CAUYQV010131199.1:0-26384 GCA_963574575.1 Galagoides demidoff
TCATAGGTTATTTACAGAAACTGGAGGCCAATTGTAAATCTTTGTCCTGTGACCCTCTCTGTAGTCCTCCTACAATATGGTGCTTACTTTTTCAAGGTCAGGAAGGGAGAGGCTAGAGTCTAGAAAAACAGGTACTAGACACTTATGTGATCATATAACTTTTGCCATCCTCTGTTGCTTAGAAACAAGTCCAAAGTCCCACCCCTCCTCAATATAAGGGTATTTCACAAGGGCATGAATGCCAGAAGGCAGGAATCATGAAGGTCACCGTAAAACCTGTCAAACACAATGTAAATAAATTCACTCTAGAAAGGTGCATAAAATAGTTTCAAACACATTGTATCCTTTAAAGGGCTAGAATCTGGAGTTTTCTAGGTGATAAACCTTAGCTGTGAATAATGAATAGATACTTAGGTATGAATGTATGAATAGATACTTTTTCTTTATTTCTTATAAGTTTTATAGTACCATTAAACCTAGCTTAAGCAAAATAAATAAATAAATAAATTATGGACAGGAAACTGCCTGTCTCATAGAATCCAGATTTTAGTCACAGTTTGAATTGGGGGTTGGGTAATTATAGGAAAATTTGGTAGAATTTGTCTCTATCTCTAATTTTTGTTTCCCTATGAACTTCTTCTGTATTCTTTTTTATAATTATAGACCAATTTCTGTTTTTGTATTCACTCACATGCAAGAAAATGATTGAAGTGGAAGAGGGCTTTTAAAGAAATGTCAATTGATGCAATTTGGGTTAAGAGCTCAACTATGAATTATACTACAGAGAGAAGGGGTGAAATTATGTATCTGACTGTGCCTACCTTAACCATAGTGTGGATGGAGGTGGGAAAAGGAAACAGTCTTTTTAGGAAAGTGGTAACTGATAGAATTGGAATCCTTTCTGTACTGTATATTTAATGCCCGGGAAATTTATGTATCTATCTGTCATCTGTCTTCCTATCTTTCTGGCCATCAGACTTTTTTTTTTTCATGAATCTGAGTCTTTAAGGTCCCAGAGAAGTGAAATTTCTTAGCATTGTTCTTTGCACATTTAAATGTTCAATGCCGAGTTTAACGTGTTCTATTTTTCAGTGACAAGAAGTCAGAATTTTATTCCTCTAGTCAAAGACCTTCAAGGTCAAAGTTCTTATGACTGGACCATGTGTGTTATAGGATGGACCCCTTGTTTCTTCTCCAGCCTCATCTCTAGTTATTTTTTTCCCCACACTTTAACCATACTACCCTTCATGCTGGACCTGGAAAGCATCAGCCGATTTTTGTCTCAGGACCTTTCTTTCTAGTATATCTTCCCTTGGGAATAATTTCCAATAATTTCCATTTGCATAGCTGAATAGCTCTTCCCTAGCAGCTTCCCCACCCCTCCACTCCAATCAGATCTGTTTTCTAATACATTACTTCTTAGGAGCACCGTTACCACCATTTAAAAAATTGTAATTGTCCCTCTGTCTGCATTTCCCTACTTTATTCTATCTGTAGAATTCATCATCCACTGGCATACCAAATACTTTATTCTGCTTACCATACGTTTAGTGTCTATTTCAATATCTAAAATACAATCCACTTGTAGGCAGGCATTCATTTCAGTTTAATTCAATGTCATATTGCCAGTGCCCAGAGATTGACACACAGGGGCCTTTCAATGTATATGTATTTATGTATACATTTCTTGCAATAACTGACTATTTAAGACCACCCATGTTTTTTAAATTATTTAGTTTGATGCTATGGGAAAATTCCATTGGGCATTTCTTTTTAGCAATGTGTATGCCATGAGGAAGTACAAGAGGTTGGTAAAAGAAAAGGAAGATGCGTAAGCTGTGTCATGATGTAATTCTATGGCCTCTGAAATGCTTCATTTTACAACCTCTTTATTTATGTACACTTTATAATCTACTTTAGTGACTCTTGTTTTTTGGTCATTGAGAGCTGTGCTCTTTGTTTCTGCAGCTTTTTAAAATTTAAACATTGAGTAGAATATTCATATAACTAGCACATAAAAAGAGTGTTGTCAATGTCAAAATTGCTTGCAGTAAAAATGATGATAAAATAGCAGCCTTTTGGTTGTGCGACCAACATTATCCCTCGTTTTATTAGCCCCAGGAGAATTCTGAGAATTGGATTTATATTTTCTAATTTCTATCAGTTTTCCTTTTTCATTACTCTCAGCATGGACAATCAAAATAAGGCATTCGTTATGTCTATCTGCTGTGTTTGCACTTCTGTCCGGGCAATAAACGGGGGAGATGCCTGTATATACAACTCAGAGGAAAAAAACTGCGTTTAATATTTGAGAGTTTTGCAGTGTTAGCTGAAGTCATGGCCTTCCTCATTCACCAGGCAGTTTGGGGCAAATTCAATCCTTTGATGAGAGGCAATAGTGTAGAAGGGGTTGGATGACTATGGCAAATGCTTTCAGGAGGTTAGGGACGCCAAAAGATGTAAATGCGTTCACTTATTCCCAATTGCTTTAAATATAGTCTATGCAGTATTTCATAGCTTCTTGGTCTTACCGGAGCTATATTCCACTAGAGGCCACAGTGATGGTGATGCACCCTGAATGGACTCTGCCCAGTTTCACCCAGGCTCTACCTGACAGTGCTCTGACTCAGGCCTGTGCCTCACATACTTCTCACCTCCTACCCAGAGTCTTCTGTGTTGACACAGGGCCATTGAACGCCATTGACTGTAGTTGGTGGTTACTTTAGTGAAAGCTGCTTCCAACCTTTTTCTTTTTTCTGTACACTGCTCCCTTGAATACTAAGGAAGATTAAGACAGTTGGTATCAGGGATAGCTCCAGAAAGGAGATGAAAATGTGAAACTGGCATGATGACAATAAGATCATTCTTGGTGATAAGTGGGGTGGTTATAACCACTGAAGTGTTCAATTGTGAAAAATAAGACTGAAGTGCAGGCAGAAGGTGAGGCATTGGTTGTGCAGTAACTGCGGGGTTAAATAGTGTAGGGGAAATGCTAATTATAAGAAATGTAAATTTGGTCTTTATTGGAAAAGTTGAAATGGGAACATGATAGGGAACATTGCAAAGCTGAAGAGTCTCTGGGCCAGCTGTCAAAGGTGACTTTTATCTTCTAAAGCCGTAACATGGACTGTGCTGACAATCAGGCTCAGCACCAGGATGAGCCCTCCCTGTGGTAGGAATGTATTCACTTGTTCCCAATAGCAGGTCAATTACATTGGATCCTTCCACCTAGGAAAAGAAAGAATCCTTTCTTAAAATAATTGGTACCTACTATAGATACAGATTTTTCTTTTCTACCTACTGTACTTCCACCATCAACACATAAAGACTTAAAAAAATGTGTGCCATGAAGTACTATTCAGCCCTAAAAAACATGGAGACTTTGCGTCTTTTGCATTTACTTGGAATGAGTTGGAGAATGTTCTCCTAAGTGAAGTATCTCAAAAAGGGAAAAGCAAGCATCCCATGTATGAAACAGAAAATAGTAGATCAACCACAATAAAGCCACAGGAAAGAAAAGCACACTTCAATTCTATCAGGTAGAATGTAGAGGGGTATGGCACACTTCCTGGGTGAAGCACTCAGCTACAACTCAGACTTTGGGCCTTACCTTACAAATGCAAATAATGTAACATAATTGTATGTACCCTCATATTAACCTGAAATAAAAAACAAAATGTCTTATCTATTGTCATGGTAGCTCACACGACATTAGTCAGAATAAGAGACTCTTGCATGATAACAGATAGGTTGATCTTACCACACTCCGTGTTGTTAAAGGATCAGCTAAGGAGCAGGTAGGGAACAATACCCTGAGAGACTGGGGCACTGTTTGCTGGACCAGCAGTGTTTATCACAGCTAGTGCATGTCAGTGTGGGAACTGAGGGCTGTATGTGGGACTGGCTCTTTGCACCTTACTCCCTGGGAGCCGGTTGTGGAATTTGTGCTTTTTATCCCTCTGACCATAGTTTCTGCCAAGTTAGTGGTCACAGATCCTGAGAGAAAGCATCTCTTAAAGACACTACTGGCTTTGCTGCATTTTAAGCTCTCACTACTTTGTTGTTGCTTTGGGTTTTTTAATTCAGTGGAAAAGCAGTAAAAAGGAGTTCCATAGGAATTGTCTGGACCCTACTGGCAGAAGTGATCATGGATGGCTCCCTGGAAGACATGCATTTTAGCTTTGTCCTTGAAAGTTGGATGGGATTTGATATCCACCTTACTAGATTATTTTATATTTTACTTCATTTAGGTCATTGTTAGTAAAGACCTTCTGCTTCTTTTTTTCATGGTTTTAAGATGAATCCAAGATGCCCATTTGTAGAGACTGAGGCCTGAAAAGAAATTATGAACTCTGAAAGAACTTGGTAACTCACTATAAATATCTGAAAGGCTAAGGAAGAGCTACTCTACTCTCCCGTAGGGCTCCAACTGGAACCAGGTGATAAAAGTTTTAGAGATACATACTATGGAATTCCAATTATATGACATGCTGTGAAAGGCAAAGCTATAGAGACAGTACAAAGATCAAGGACCAAGGCTTAGTGGGGAGGGAGAGATGAATAGGCAGAGTACAGAGATTGTTTGGGGGCAGTGAAACTATCCTTTGTGACATGATGATGGTGGATACATGTCATTATACATTTGCCAAAACCCATAGAAGGAATAGCATCAAGAATGAACCCTAATGTAGACTGTGGACTACAGGTGATTGTGATGGAGTCTTTGATTGTAACACAGGACCATTCTGGTGAGTGACATTGATGTTGGAGATATTGATGGTAGGAAATGCTGAGGGAGGCTGGGAATACATGGGGACTCTTTGTATTTTTAGTCAGTTTTGCTGTGAATGTAAAACTTCTTTATATAAATATATAAAGTCATACACACACACACACACACGCACACATACACACATATAACAGACAAAACAAAACATCAAAAACACTTGGGAATCACAGTTACCTTGACCACTAGTGAAGTTCCCATCATTAATGTTTTTAAGCACAGAGTGACCCAGTGATCAGGGATGCCAAAGAGCAATGAGTTGACGTCTAGAGTCTCTTCCCATCCTGAGACTCAATGTCTTAAGTGGCCCAGAGATTTTCTACATCTCTTTAGCATCTGTTTATTTTGTATGCAGCCCCTGATTCCATTTGGATACTGTTTAAATCATCCTGACAAATAGATGAAAACCACCTACTTGATTCCTTTATGTCAACCTGTTCTTCATGGTACATCAGGTGCATAGAAAATAAGAAAAACAAAGTTCTCAAGTTACGCCTAAGATGATAATTAGGTGATGATTAACTCTCAGGTTCAAAAATACATACACTTCACATACCGCGAGCTGGAGTTTAAGCAATAGCTTTTTCATAAGAAGTGAAAATAAGGAGCCTATTATTATTTCTTTAGGGTAAAAGGAAGAAAAAACACCTTAATCAGTCAAGGTGAGAAACCAGCTTGATAGGATAGTGAGGTGTTGAGACTCAATAAAGGAAAATTTGGGAAGGAGATGCTGCCAGTATCAGTTTCTTCTGCGTCTCTATGTTAAGAAGTCACTGAGCAAGGAGCAGAGGAAGAAAAATGGAAGTGCAGGTGTCAGGTCTGAATCACAGGGCAGGGGGACCTTGAGACACCCTGGTAGTCCCCCTCCATGTAGTGTTCTGTCTCAGAATATTTTTCTTTTTAATATAAAGCGTGAGCCTCAAGGATTGCTGTGTGGCCTTGAACAAATTGTTTATCTTTTTAGAACCAGAATCCTCTGTTATAAAATAAAAGACAATGGTTAATTCCCTTATAAGTTTATTCAACTCATATGTTTTAAACATTTGAATCTAGGCTCAGTGTTGGTGGTGCATTTGTAAAACAGGATTATCAACTCTGTGGAAGTCATGTGTGATTTTCTAGTATAATAAACATTTCCTCTAATTAGACTCTGCTATTACCTTGTTTCTTTGCTTATAAGCTAAGCATTAATACCAGAAGGGAGCTCTGTGCCTACAGAGCAAAATCTGATGAGACCATTGTAATATACTCCTGTCATAGGGTTTACTCTGAACTGGCAGTTACCTCTTTTATTCTTGAAGATTGGTAGCCTTTTAGCCTTTGTCGTCACCAGTTTCTGTGCTCTGTCCTCGGTTAGTAAAACATTCTTTCTGGTGGCCTATCAAAACCTACCTTAATTTATAGTAACTTTATTTTCTCTAATTTGATCTTAAAAACAACTGCCCAGGATTCTCATAAGAGATATTTGAAAATGGTCATTAAAGCTTTGGAAGAAGAGTCTCATTGAAACAATACTGTCATCTTGTGATGGTGACACAGAGGGTCAAGTACACATTAAGACTGCTCAAGTGCGATACAAGAGACAGAGTAGGAAAAATAGCCATTTGTTGGAATAATACCAGGGGTGACATCTGAGGGAAGAGAGACTGGGCCTTGCCTGCCGGAAGCAGACCTTCTTTGATGACCTGCTAGTGGTGTAAGCCAGTAGTAACTTTCATTAATCTCAAAGTCTCAACGCTCAGCAGCAAAAGGAAGATTTTTCAGGTAGATTTGGGGGGAATTAGGTGGATGAGGCTCATAAGAGAAAACTGCATGCAAAATTCAACGAGCAACCTTTGAGCATGTGTCTGTTCTACAAAACTCATCTTTGATTAGTTTGAAATTGAAATTATTTTTGCTCTTAAACTAATACTTTGAAAGCAGCTTGTCAAGAAAATCATGACTTTTCCCTTCCCATCTGAAAACACCTTGAGGTTACTTGAAGACGTTGGAGAAAGAGCTGCTGCTTCTGCTGGAATCCTGCAGAGACAGGATGGTTGTGGTGTTTAGATGTCATCAATGTAATTAGAGCTCTGTCACCGGAGTTGGGCTTATTTTGGTGTTCTGAGCCAATTACAGGAGCTACAGTGCCTTTCTTGGTGATGCTACAGAATCCAAGGTAAAAATTATACCCTAGAAATATGGATGACTTGTTATATCTGGCAGTAATAATGATACTTACCTCTCAAGCATTGATCAATGAATAATAAAGTGAATAACCGGAGAATAATCCAATTACATATATAAAACCTTTTCTTAACCATCAATAAAGTCTAATTTCATTATTATTTTTGCCCATCCATTTGTTTCTTAAATTAGAGAAATAGGTGGTAAACAATTGTGTTTATGTTTATTTAGGCTCACGTTGTTATTATTTATCCTTCCATTTTCCTTGATGTCTCTCTTCACTGTTCAACACTGTTGAAGGAGAAGCCAGAATATATAGAATTCTGAATATACTAGCCATATACCAAAAGTGGTAATTTATTGATTAAGTTATTTAATCCCCCCAAACAGTCCCAGCTGTATTTTCTGTTATAGTTGTCAACTGTCTTAAAGATCCTCATGAAAATTCTAACATTGTCTAGACAAGAATGTGGAATCATATGTCTATTTTTTAAAGCTTAAGTAAATATACTTAGAAATTAGAGAATAGTAGTAAAAAAGTAAAAAAAAAATCTAAAATTAAACTTCATGTGTTTATTTAATTTTCAAGACAGAGTCTCACGCTGTCACCCTGAATACAGGGCTGTGGCATCACCATAACTCATAACAACCTCAGTTTGTTGGCTCAAATGATTCTCCTGCCTCTGCTTCCCAAGTAGCTGGGGACTGTAGATGCCCACCACTCACCCAGTTAGTTTTTCTACTTTTAGTATAGTTGAGGTCATGCTCTTGCTTAGGCTTGTCTGGAACTCCTCAGCTCAAGCTGTCCCCTTGCCTTGGCCTCCCATAGTGCTAAGATTACAGGTGTGACCCCCACCGCCTCAGAAATTGAACTTAAAAAAAAATTCCCTGGGACCTAGTGACTAACAAGTTCCTATAGGGTAAGTCAATTTCACTGTTCCATGAACAAAATCTGCAAATCATATTAATTTAATAACAGTTTTGCAGCCTAATCCCTAACATTTTAGTTGTCTTTAGGTTAGTTTTTTAACTAAGGAGGAAATCAAGACTCAGGAAGTCAGTGTTATCTGTCCACAGCTTTTTCTTTTTGTGTGTGTGGCAAAGCCAAGAACAGTATCAAGATTGTTTTGAGCTCAACACATTAGGAAAATGTCTCGGTTATTAGGAGGTTATATGTCTCCTAGATATCTAAAAAAAGTTTGAAAAAATAGATGATAGAAACTGTCCTTAAAAACTGAAGGCTAAGAGTTGATCATAAAGCTTTATAAGTAAAGTGGAATGTAATGAAATCACCTTTAGGCATGGAGCAGTGTAGGATGAAGTTATCATTAGTGCCTGGTGCTACTCTCTGCAGCCCTTCCTCTGGATTACCTTAGGTCATACCCCTTCCTATGCAATTTCTGTTTGAAATGGTTTATTATTTCTTAAGAGCAACTTAATGTGGTTCTCATAGTTTTCTCAGGCTAGAGGACTAACACCCCCAATCTAGATCTCTGAAATGATGCCACCAAGCTGAACCCATTTAATTTTCTCAGGTTCTATTCATTTGCATAACGAATATTAAGTTGACGTATAGCTCTGCGAGAATACTCTGTATTATCTGGTGGCAAGATAAAACGTTTATAACCACTATGGCATAAGTAGCATTCACCCAAAATAATCTGGGAAAATGTTAAAATTGTAAATGAAATGAAAGATAAATTTAATTTAGTGTTGGTGATAATTTCATACTTTCAAAAAATTAGAAATAAAAAGAATAATTTATTTATTTTCATTTAGTAATAAAACAAAGTAAAGAAGAATCAGGGAAGATGGTCTATTAAATATGTGTTCCTCCACGACACTATTTGTCATCCCGCTGCATGATACTCTAACTCCTAAAATGACTAGAACTGGCTGCAGTGGCCTTTGCCAGATATCTATATAGGAAAACATATTCATAAAAGGAAATAGAAAAAAACAGATGAATTTTAAAATTTTCATATATATATACCTTAAGGCATCAAAGAGCTGCATTAGAAACCCAACGCTGAATTCAAGAACTCAAATATAAATGGCCATTCACTTACTGATCTTATTTATATAAAATTCTAAGTAGGCAAAGTGGCGTCTGTGGCTCAAAGGAGTAAGGCACCAGGCCATATGCCAGAGGTGGTGGGTTCAAACCCAGCCCTGGCCAAAAACTGCAAAAGAAAAAAAAAATTCTAAATATACAAAAATATAGTGATAGAATTCACAATAGGGATATATTAGCTATATACCACTGCATAAAACTTATCACAAATTTACAGTTTTAAAACAACACATTTATTATTTTATGTTTCTTTGTGGGTTAGGAGGTCAGGTATGGGTTAGCAAATAGGGAAATTTTGATTAAATAAGAGTTGAAGAAGGGGATGGAGCAAGATGGCAGTCTAGAAACATCTCTTTACTAGCCACTCATGGGGAGACAGGGGAAAGAAAACTCCAACCACCTCTGGCTGGGGGAAGCTATCCAGGGATAGCATTCTGGGGTCACAGTGAAGCAGTGGTGGACTACAGGGGCCAGTGAGGGGGTACAGAACTGAGGAAAACCAGTACAGAAGGCAAGTGCTTGGGAATGGATGGGGATCAGCCAGACCAACTGGAGGACTCGGGACAAGAAAGGGCTGTCCTGCAGTTTTTGTCTTAGGGCTAAATCTGCTCAGTGGAGTGGCCTTGGTAGGCATAAACAATTAGGTAGACTCAAACAGTGTCCAGTAGCCAGGACTGAACAGCAAGCAGGATGGATCGCCCATCAATCTGGCTACTATCTGGGCCCTGTCATTGTGGGAAAGTTATGTAGGACAAGATCCTAGTGCATGGCCAGTTCTGGTGCACACGCTGAGCTCAGGCATCCACCCTTGGAGTGAGCTGAGCAGCCCCAGGAATTGTTGTTAGGTGCACTGTGTGCCGTGCCTCCTAAGGAATCTGGTAAGAGCTTTAAGAACCCGCTCCCATGGGGTCTGAATGCTGATGAAGCCACCAGGTCCTGATTGAGGGCAACTAAGTCAGGAAGGCAGGACCTGATCTCCTCACAACTAAGAGACTGGCTTCCTACCTTAATTTTTCACAATAAAACAGTGCATATTGTCCATCTCCTATCACTACAGCACCACCTGGTGTCCTGGAAATACATTGCAATATATACACATAAACATACATATCTATCTGTATCTATATCCGCACATATATATTTCTTTGTGTGTGTGTATGCGTGTTTGTTTGGTTGGTTGTATTTTTATTTTTTTCATTTTTATTTTCTTCAATAGCAAAACTTCCTCCATTTTGTAACAGTTTTTAGCCCTTTTAATTCTTTCTTTTTTATTTCTCTCCTTTTTCTCTCTGTTGGTATTTTCCTACTTTTATCATCTTTCCTTTTATAAATTTCTCATACAATAGCTAAGATATTACTCTTTTCTTTAGTCTACATGATTATATTTGTCATTTCCTTAATCTGTTTTTTAGTTATTTTTTCTTTTCTATGAGTGCTGACATGTCATGGCATTGGTCTAGCTGGGGTGGTCATGGCATGGGTGTGGCTCAAGGAGGTCAAGACTTCATAGTCTGGGGTGTCCTTCTAGCTTTGACCCTGGGAAAGACAATATTGGCAGGTCCAAACTGCTGAATTTTTAATTTCTTTTTGTCTTTCCATATTTGACAGAGGTGGGGTCTTGCTTTTGCCCAGGAAAGTAAGGAGCTCCTGACTTTGAAGTACCGGCCCTACCCAGACCCCCAAACTTCTAGAGTTGCAGATGTGGCCACAGCACCCTGCCAAACAACATCATTTATCCTATCACCCTCTTCTTCTATTTTCACCCCACTTCTTTTCCTTTACTCTTCTTTCTCCCTTCTTCTCTTTACCTTACACTTTCTTTCAGCCTGCCTATGAATCTAGTATTTATTTTACACATACAGAATATTCCAATTCAGACTAGTCATATTGCCAATATTCAGTAGACACATGTAACTAGTGCCTCCATTCTGAGTCTTCACCATTGGATGAGACTAATTCTGTGTGCTACATTGATCAGCTCCCTTGTTATAAGGTTTCCTGTTGAGTTCAGACAAAGAGAGGCACCAAATAAATGAATTTAGAGAGTGAACAGAGAGTGTAGTTGTTTATTCTCCCTTATTCTTCTCCATTGAGCTCTATGTTGGTTTCCTATCTTCCCTAGAGACAGTAAGTTCAATCAGGTGGCATGCTCCTTTAATGCCTTGGTAAGCATTCTCTTCTTCCCTGCTATCCCTCCAAATCTAAAGAAGAAAAAAGAATGCTTCTCTATTTGCTGGGTTCCCTCAACTTTTCCTTCTTTTTAATGTATAAATAATACCTTTCCTACGTCTTGTACTTGTACCTTGTTGAATCATTTTTATACCATGATCCTGACTGATGTAGTTATTCAGTTAGAAGCATGTGAAAGCGTACTCCTTTGGTAGCACATACAATGCATACACCCACACATAGAGACCAGATGAGTTATGTCTTCACTGTAAGGTACTAAATGAAAATATCTGTATAATTTTATGGAGAGAAGCAGAAACCCAGGAAACCATAGTATAATAAGCAAAACAAATAAACAAAAATTTCTAACAGATTAGATTACATTGTAGTTAAAATTTTTGTATAGCTCAATTTATCAAAAATAGTCAAAAGAGAAAACCATGAAATAAAATATTGACATCACAAAAATAAACCAAATATTAATTTGTTTAATAAATAAAGATCTATAGATTTTTAAAAGAATAATCCAATAAAACAAAAATAGACCATCAATTTGAGTAGGGAATTCACAAGAAATTAAATGCAAATGTCAACAAGCATATGAAAAGATGTTCAGCTTCATTAATTGCTGGATAATTGCAAATTAAAAGAATAGCGTGTCATTTTTTTTCCATTGGCAAAATGAAAAAGATTGACTTCATTTAGCTGAAAAATATGTGGGGAAAAAGGCATCCACATAGACTATTGATGTAAATGTAAATTTCCACAACCACTTACTATTTTGCATGAATAATAAAATGACTTTATCTATAATCTTTGAATCAAAGTATGCCTTTGTTTTGTTCCTAAATCCTATTAGTTACCTGTCATAATTAACTAAAAGTATCAGTATCTGAGCATACGTATATAAAGATGTTTATTACTGCACTGTGACAGAAAATACTTAAAACAAACACAAATGTCAATTGTAAAGGAAATTTTTGAAAAGGTTGTAGACATCCATTTTATGAAACAGTACTCAGCTAATAAAAATAAGTTGTGTCTATTTGTATTGACCTAGTAAGATAATCATATAGCCAAGAAAAAGTGTATACTGTAATATAGGTTAAAAAGTCAAAGTAAAAATGAATAAAAACACACACATGCATTTATATGTACATAGAAAACTATCATGGATGGATAGGTACAAAACAATTAATATTAACTACATAAATATGTTGAGACTGAAGTGTGAAAAGGGAAGATTTACCATTATAAGGGGAAAATGTATAATAATTGTTTTATTATAAAAAGAAAATACTTTGAAATAAGGAAAGAAAAAAGGAAAACTATACAAATCATTCTTTGACCCTTTAAAAAAATCAATTGTGTTTTGGTAACATTCCAGAGGTTAAATTCTGGGTACAATCTGAATTATCTGAAACTTGTAATAATTGACAGTTTTGACAATAAATCTGTCTATGTCTAGTTCAGGAAAAAATAATCTGAATTCAGAAGTATGCTTCCTCTTGACATCCTATCTCAAAGAATTGCTATATTAGGAATACATAGTTACTCTATTTTATACATTCAAGTTATAATGCTTTTGTTGCAACAGGGGAAGTTGAGTGAAATCTTTGTGTCACAAGTTATCAGAATTTTTAACAGTTAATAATTCTCCTTGCTTTTGTTTATATTGACTATTTTACAATTTTATTCTAAGTGATAATTTCTTTGTTAAATTGTTTTGTCTGTATATATCTATATATCTACATACACTTAATCTAATTTTATGACATAACTAGGATTAAGACTTTAAGGGTAAAGAAAGAAAACCCTACAAATTTCTGCTCTTCTAAAATAAATGTCTTTCCACAAATGGTGAACAAGTACATGGAAATGAACTCCACAGCACTGTGTTTTGGGAAAACGGAAATAAAAGCCCTGAGATATCACCTCACACTTGTTAGGGCAACCAGTGCCAAAAAACTAAGAGATAAATGTTGAGAGGATTTGAGGAAAGGGGAACACTTGTATATTGTTGGTGAAAATGTAAACCAAGAGAGCAATTGTAAAAAATACTATATTTGCTCCTCAAAAAAATAAGACTATTGTTACATTACCCAGAAATCTCACTTCTGTGTATATAAGATTCAAAGGATATGAGATTGCTATTTGAAAATGTTAATTGCATGCCTATTTATTACAACATTATTTATGATAACCAAGATATGAGAATAATTTAAATGTCTCCTGACAGTTAACTGAATGAAACAAGTGGTACAGAAACACTTACACATACAAACACACAGAGGAATATTATTCAGTCTTAAAAAATATATACTTCCTATCTTTTATGACAACATGGAAGAACCTATTATGCTAAGTAAACTAAGCTGCATAGAAAAGCAATTATTTCATCACTTCAATTATATGTGGAATCTACTCTCAAAAACGAAGAGAGGAGTTGTTAACAGGGATCAGGGCAGAAGGGAGGTGGAGCAGATGGGGACATATTGGCCAAAGAGTACAAACTATTGGTTTTAAGAAAGGTAAGTTCTGGGGTAGCACCTGTGGCTCAGTGAGTAGGGCACCAGCCCCATATACCAAGGGTGCAGGTTTGAACCCAGCTCTGGTCAAACTGCAACAAAAAATAGCCAAATGTTGTGGTGGGCACCTGGAGTACCAGCTACTCTGGAGGCTGAGGCAAGAGAGTTACTTAAGCACAAAAGTTGCAGGTCGCTGTGAGCTGTGATGCCCTGGCACTCTACCGAGGGCAATAAAGTGAGACTCTGTCTCTAAAAAAAAAGAAATAAAAGAAAGAAAAAAAGAAAAGAAAGGAAGTTCTGGAGACCTAATGTGCATCATGGTGACCATAGGCAGTAATAGTGTATTATATGCATGAAATTTGCTAAGACAGTAGATCTTAAGCATGCTTATCACATAAAAACAGAGACAACTGTGTGAGGGAATGGATATTTTAATGAGCCCAACTGCAGTAATCATTTCACAATGGTTACATATATCAAAAAATGATATTCTATACTTTAAACATGTACAATACTTATTTGTCAATTATATCACAGTAAAACTCCAGGTACAAAGAGAGATGCATCTACCTGGAATCTGAGAGGAAAATACATTTTCAACGTAACAAAAAACAAATAAATACAAACAATAAAAAAGTGTTCTGCCAAATAAAACTTGTTCTCTGAATTACATGTTTTTTTTGAAAGAAAAAATAAAATATGTGTGTATATAAGAGAGAGAGAGAGAAAGGCAGAGGGAAGAGATTATGCAAACTGGAGATCAAGGAGAGACAGTGGTGTAATTCAGTCCAAGTCTGAAGGTCTGAGAACCAAGGAAGCCAATAATGTAACTACCAGTTGGACTCTGACAGCGTGAAAACCAAGGATAGGGGGAACTAGAATTAGTCTCATAGTCCAAAGGCCCAAGAACAGGGAACTGTGACATCTAAGGGCAGAAGAAAATGGATGGCCTTTTTGTTCTATTTGGGCCCTGAATGGATTGGATGATGCCTGCCCACATCAGTGAGGGTGCATCCTTTCAGCCCACCCACTTAAATACTATCTCTTCTAGAAATAGCCTCTTACATGTACCTAGAAAAAATGTTTTAACAGCTATCTGGGCATCTCTTAGACTAGTCAAGTTGATACATAAGATTAGCCAGCACATTTTTAAAATGCAAAATCAGATAATAACAAACTTATAGTTGGCAGTTTTGACTGATTGTTATTTAGGGGGACTATCAAGCTTGTCTGAATTTATTTTACTAGGTATCCATAAAAATGTCTGTAGATCACATTATGACTTCTTACTCCTGCCATTTTCACTGTCTGGAAAGTCCTCTCCAATGTCAACCATACCAAATGTTTTTGCTATCCAGTCCTAGTTAAAATTTCACCTCTTTTCCATAATTTGTTTTTATTATTGTTTGGGATTCATTGAGGGTACAAAGAATTAGGTTACACTGATTTTGGTTGTTAGGTAGAGTCCCTCTTAAAATTTTGTGCCATACCTGGTGACTCCTCCATCCCTTTCCCTCCTCCCTTCACTCTGATCTCTCATACGCCTACCCTACCCTTGTATTAATCTACTGCCTTCATATTAGAATTGAGAACACTGGATTCTTGCTGCTCTGTTCTTGTGATGCTTTACTAAGAAGAATGTGTTCCACCTTAATCCAGGTTAATACAAAAGATGTAAAGTCCCCACCTTTTTAATGGCTGAATAGTATTCCATGACACATATACCACAGTTTGTTAATCCATTCCTGGGTTGGTAGACATTTAGATTGTGTTCATGTTTTAATGATTGTAAACTGAACTGTGATAAACAGTCTAGTAAAAATGTTACTAGTTTTCCATAATTTTTTAATGGTGGTGACTGGAGATTAGATTTCTAATTTCTTAGCTAATACTGCCATATATTTTTTACATGTTTTAATACCTTTAGTACCTTGTAAACTCCCAATGGCAGTTAGCGGAACTTTTCACAATGTATCTTTTAATAAGAAAAACGCTTAATATGAAAAGATTTTCTATCCTTTTTATATAATGTTATAGTAATACCTTAACTGCATTTCAATCTATCTGTTTTGGGGAATGGTGGGTGCACTTCAAGTTTCATAATACAAACTAGTTAATATGAGCCAGAAAGTTGGAAAAGAGAAGGTTGTCTGTTCCATGTCTATTTTATAATACTTTGGAGACCAGAGAATACTGAAATCAGAAGATTTATAAAACATTAGCCCTCTAGCTTCCCTGTGTCTGGTTTTCCAGATGGTACATTGCATATTGTGGTTATTCATACAATACAGTGAAGATTAATCAAACAAACAAAACATGTAAGTGTCCTTTTTAATCATAATTTTAATTCTCTCCTTTCTCCAGCTCCAAAGACTTGGATAAAATATTTTCCCACATTGGCAGTGTTTTTTCTTTGGAATGCAAATGCCTGGTGTGGACCAATCACATAATCATTCTAGACCAGATCTCTAAAATGTTAAACAAAAGATAAAGGTTTACCTGTGGATTTGTGGAATATATTCAAAACCCCTGATAGCTTCAGATAAAGAGAGGTAGAGAAAAATGGAAATATATGCCTACTTTAGGGAAATAAAACTTGAAAAGTAGCATCAACTTTCATTCTATAGTATATACTTTGCTCATCCCTGCCTCAGACCATTCACAGAGACACATTTCCCTTCCCAAATCCCCTTTTCTCAGCCCCTTTTCATTAGTTTACATTCAGTGGTTACTTTAAATTACATCTCAAAACTAGATTACTCCAAATTATCATCTAAGATTTTCTTACTGTGGAAATTCCTTTACCTATATTTCCATTTACTATATGCCTAACCATTGTAAGGTATTTATTTTTATTACCATATTTATGTTCGAACTTGTTAGTGTGTTATTTTGTCATTATTCATGGATGGGATTGTGTCTTTTTTCTTATTAGAGTCTAAGCTTCATAATATCAGAAAATTCATTCCATTCCTCTTCTACTTACTTAGTGGTTGAATACTGGGATTGTGGAAAAATTATGGTGAATATATTATATGACAGAGTGAGAAGAGAAAACATTAAAAAATATTGGAATCCTGGAATGTTGTCTGATGAGGTGAAATTTTATTGATTGTAAAGAATTACCTTTCGGTCCACAGAAACAAGAGCCCAGGTATATAATAAGACGATGTAGAAGAGAAATAATACATTAAAAGATTTCAGTGTTGTATTTGACCATAAACTGAGTCATTGCAGGGCAAATCTGCATGTTAGTGATATGATACCTCTTGAAGAACGATGGATTCATTATACAAGAGCTGAAGCCACATGGGGTTGGAAAAGTACAAAGATGTCAACTTATGAAAGTGCTGCATGACATTATTTTTATGCCAAAATTTACTTAGCACTGGATATATACAAGACACCAAAACTAACCAATGAACATGTCTCTCATTTAATCTTTGCACCATCCCTAAGATATAAATGGTGCTATCCACATATTGTAAATGGAAGAACTACACCTTAGGAAAGAAGAATAACCAACAATAGAGAAGGGGAGTTTGTTCAAATATACTAAAATTTTGCAAACAACCATGAAGGGAAAAGTCATTGAAGCAATTTGACCAGAGAAGTGATAGTGTCAGATCTGGATTATAATACAGACATGTATATTTGATTTTTCAGTCAAACAGTAGTAATCATGAGAAGTGGGAGAGCTCTACAAAATTTGAGAAGGGATTAAAATAAAAAAATCTTCTCCAGGAGATTTTGGCAACCTCGCTCCTACCCCATGCAAAATCACTGTTTCACAAATACTTGTTGTCAGCAACATGGATTGAAGACTTTCATTATGCAACTTCCATGTAACATTCTAGGACAGAGCATGTTGGGTGTGTTCTCTGCATGAGTGAGATCACACATTTCACACAGCATTCATTTGTAAGATACAAGTTAGGAAAAATTGATAAATTACCTACCGTTCAGTGTTAAACAATTAGGATGGTAAGGGCACTCAAAATCATTTAATAGTGGAAAAGAAATCTTGATTTTACTTAAATAAGAGAAATTTTGTGGAGGCATCAGATATACCTCTAACTGGTGGAAGAAACAAGACATTTTGGGTAATTGTAAAATATAACTTTTATCAGGGTTCAGCTTGATTTGAATAAGGGATTTTTATCTAATAATAGTCTTCTAGGTTGGAATGGACTGCCATTGAAGTAGGTAAATTTCTAATCATTAGAGGTTAGAAAACATATATTATGTGTAACCTCTCATGAAACGAATTGTTTTCTCTCCATTTTCCCATTGGATATATAAAATTCCTTAACACTGGGTTTTTCTACGTTTTAAAGAAAGGTAAGCCTACTCAGGCCAGCTTAAATTACAAAGGAACTCATTACTTTATGTAAAGGGAAGTCAGGAACTAGGGCATGCTTCAGCCATAGTCAAGACCCACAGTGGCCATGTAACCTGGCCACCAGATGCAGCTTCACTGCTTATGCTGGCTTCACCATGTTGACCGCAAGTTGGCATGGATCTTGAGTTACATGCATCTTGGTTCATTTTTAACAAGAGAGAGAGTTCCTTCAATAAATTGTACCTATTTGGGTTTTAAACCTTTCTCTAATGGTATATGGGTTATAAATTCACCCTTTACCCATAAACTATGGGAAATCGATTGTATGTTGACAAACTTGGCATAACCCCCTAAAAGTTTTCAAACTTCAGCATGGTATCAATACAATCACCTGTATTGTCAAAACACAGATCACTGGGCCTCACACACCGAATTTTCTGATTCATTTGGTAAGGGATCTGATTTATGTATTTTTATTTTATTATACATGGTTATTACATGGCTTTGGAATATGTATACATTTTGAAATGCCTAAATTGAGCTAATTAACATATGCGATAATTCATGAAGAATTTGCATTTTTAGTTCCTCCCAGGTGATGCTGCTGCTGCTAGTCTAGGGAATAGACTTTGAGAACCACTGAATAAGAATCTCTAATGATGGAACCCAGGCATCTATATATTTTTAATGTGAATACAAATCACCTGAAAACATCATTAAAATACTGATTCTGATTCAGTAGAAATCTGGTTTCAGATTCTGAATTTCTAATAAGCTCTTCAGTGATAATGATATTCCTGGTTCATGATCCCAACTTTGAACAACTCAAATATAGACCATATTCTGTCTGAATGAATCTGAGGAAGATTCAGGTGTTCCCAATCTGCTGATGTGCTGTGCATCACTGTCTTAAGCCATCGGAACCCAGCCCAAAAGCAAGAAATGGAAGTGCTTTCTTCTGGAAAGATGGTCTCTTTGCCAGAAAGTGGGTAATTGGCTCAATTGGGTTTAACTTTAAGATATCTCCTAACTTTTAGTTTCTGGTAATTGTCTTGAGCTCTCTTGTATTAGCCCACAAAATAGAATTATTAATAAATTCAGAGGCAATTTATAGTGAAAAATCCATTTAAATAGAAATTTTTTTAATCTGGTCAACTCAAAAAGAGTCAGAAATCATGAAAATCTTCCATTACTAGATTCCAAGTCATCCTATATTTTAAATCACCAGCCTTTTAATTTTCTACTTTAAATTGTCATGGATACATAATAGTTGTGTACCTTAAAGTGCTATTTTAATACAGGAATACAATGTGAATTAACCAAATCAGAGTTTATGAAAGTATCCATCACCTCAGGCATTTAACATTTCTTTGTGCTAGGAATATTCCAATTCCATTCTTTTACTTATTTTAAAGTAAACCCTAACTTATAATTGTTCATTATAATCACTTTGCTATCCTATCAAATATTGTTAATTCTAACTATAATATCTAATTATGTTATTGTACCTGTTAACCATACCCATTTTATCACCTCTACCTTGCTACCCTTCCCAGCCTCTGGTAACCGTCATTCTACTCTTTGTTCCCACAAGATCAATTGTTTTTAATATTTAACTACCACATATGAGTGAGAACATGTAAGATTTCTTCTTTTTGTGCGTGGCTTATTTACTTGCAATAATGTTTTCCAGTTCCATCCGTATCATTATGAATGGAATGATTTCATTCATTTTGGCGGCTATAAAATATTCCATTGTGTATACGTGGCACAATTTCTTTTTCCATTCATCCATTGATGAACACTCAAGTTGATTCATATCTTGCGTATTGTGAATAGTGCTTTAGTAAACATGGGAGTGCAGATATCTTTTTGATATACTGAATTCCAATCCTTCGGATTTATACCCAGCAGTGGGATGGCTGGATCATACGGTAGTTCTATTTTTAATTTTTTGAGGAACATCCATATTCTTCTCCATAGGGATTACACTGATTTACACTCTTACCAACCATGTACGAGGGTTCCTCTTTCTCCACATCCTCGCCAGGATCTGTTTCTTGTGTTTTTTTTTTTTTTTTGATAAAAGCCACTTTAACTGTGTTGAGATGATATCTTATTGTAGTTCTGATTTTCATTTCTTTGATACTAATGATGCTGAGCATTTTTCATAACTTTTTGGCATTTGTACATCTTCTTTTGATTTGTATATCTTCTTTTGAGAAATGCCTACTCATATCTTTACCCTACCTTTTTTAGTTGGATTATTTGAGTTTTTCTTATCTAGTTTTTGGATCTTCTTTTGTATTTTAGTCATTAATCCCTTGGCAGAGGGGTAGTTAGCAAATATCACACGCCATCCTGTAGGTTGGCCCCTCACTTTGTTGATTGTTCCCCTTGCTGTGCAGAAGCTTTCTCGCTTGATGTGATCACATTTGTCCAATTTTGCTTTGATTGCTTGTGCTTTTGAGATATTACTCCAGAAGCCCTAGGCTAGATCAACATCCTGAATCATTTTCCCAATGTTTTCTTTTAGCAGTTACATAGTTTCAGGACTTAGATTTAAGTGTTTAAGCCGTTTTCCTTTGATTTTTGTATACGGTAAGAGATAAGGGTCTAGTTTCAGTCTTCTCAATATGGATTTCCAGTTTTCCCAACACCATTACTTAAAGTGACTGTCCTTTCCTCACTGTATGTCTGTGGCATCTTTGTCAAAGATATGTTCATTATAGATGTGGGGATTTATTTCTGGGTTCTCTACTCCATTGCATTGATCTATAAGTCTAATTTTATGCCCATCTCATGCTGCTGTGGTTACTCACCAGCATTTTAATTTTCCCATAGATTACCTTAGGTGCTTACACAGCTGTCATCAGGAAGGAAAAGTAAAAGAGAAAACAATTTCACAGACAGGACAGAATTTGGATAAGCACCTCAGCTATTTCCATTCTCTAACTCATCTTCAGGACTTAGTTTACCTTTACCAATGTGTTTTGCTTACTAATAGCTGATGATCTGAACTGAATGGATAGACTGGTTTATAGGAAAGATTTGCATGAGAAAGAATCAATAAGATTAGTTTAAATCCTCCGGTTATATGGAGAAAGGACATAAGACAAATTAATCTGGTCAGTGTTGACAACTGAGTTGTGAGCAGATAAGTGAAAAAAACCTACTTAGGGGAATAAGCCAAAAAAAAAAAAAAAAGAAATGTATATATATGTATATATAGTCTGTGATGTCCAGGGTGAAAAAAATCAGAAAAAGTACAGGAATCTGAATAGTTTTGGCCCCCAGTCATAAAAACTAGATTGAGCTAATGGTGGATTATGTTCATTATTAATGGGAGAAAAGATCTTTGACAAATAACTCATTATGTATGCACTCTGTTTTTCCCAGTATGAAGACATATACCTATGTGTATTTGCTGTTACCTATGTGAAATTACTTAAGGAGAGTCTTAAAGCATAAATAGTGGAAAGCAGAGGGAAGAGAAAAGGAGACATCTTTCTATGGCAGGTGCCCATTCTCCTTGATTCAGAGTCTTGATTGGTGGGATTGAGCTGTGTGTGGTGATCATATTTTAAACCTCAGGTAGCACTTTCTTCAGCTTTCCACTATCTTTCCATATTTTATGGTTTGAATCTGCAGGGTAAGCCTCATAAAAATTACAGATTTTATCACCCCCCATTAAAATGACTGGTATGATGATTTGGATGAATTAAGAGCATGGCTAATTATCCACCTCTTAGCATTTGCAAGGTCAGTGTATCAACTGCTGAGAAGGTCAATACTAGGTGAAGGGCTGACAAGAATTTGGGAGGTTTTGTGAAAAGATCAATGACCTTCATTTGTCTTGGGAGACAAAATAGGCTCACCCAATTTCAAGAGAGGGCAGCAGTACCTCCGCAAGCATGGCTTTGTGTCAGAGGCTAGAAGCAGATGGAAATGACAGTCAAAGCAATAGCAACAACAATTATTTACTCTATGCTGGACATTACATACACATATATTTTCATTTTATTTTCAAAACAACCCCATAAGGTTTTTATTATTCTTATTTTACCAATGAAGGAAGCAGGCTTTGAGATTTTACATAACATCCAGAATGAGCTGACTGAGTTTGCATACAACACTTTTGAATGCAGGACTAGCAGACAGGCCAGTACTCCAGAAAACTGTCAGGGCCATAACTACCATTTGAGAATTAATAGTGCTCTTATCATGGTCAATGTGAGTTTTACAGCTGTATTCCTGTAACACTAATATCTCTGTAAGATGTTACTAGCTGGGTTTTTTTCTATGGGGGGATCCCTGGGTGAGGAGAAGTGAGGTAAGATTTATAAGAAAGCTAAGTTACATAATTTTATTTATTTTTGTGTTATTTCTGCAAGCAGGAAATATAATACAGAATATAATCAATATATTACAGAATATCATCTCTAGTGGAACACAATTTAGGAAGAGCTGGACAAAGTAAAGAGTATAAAGACAAGAGTTAAAAACCTAGTGCTGTAGTCCATCTGGGCTTCTATAACAGAATACCATAAGCTAAGTGGCTTATAAACAACAGAGACTTATTTCTCACATTTCTAGAGGCTGGGAAGTCCAAGATCCAGGCAGATTTGCTCTCTGGGGAGAGCCCATTTCCTGGTTCATAGAAGGCCATCTTCTCACTGTGTTCTCAGATAGGAGAAGGGATGAAAAAGGCCCCTCAGGTCTCTTTCATTGGGAAACTAATCCCAGTAATGATGGACTTTCCCTCAGGACCTATTCCCTTCTTAACGGCCCCATCTCTTAAGGTCCCACTAACACACTGGGAATTAGATTTCAACATGAATTTTAGGGGGGCATAAACAGTCTATAGGACCAGGCTTCTGGATCTGAGGGCCTAACTATATTTCCCCTTTCTCATTGGGCAAGTAAGTATCATTCTTTTTCCTTTTATATTTCAGATTAATATGAGGTTACATTGATTGTTTTTCTATGGTAAAATTCAAGGTGTAGTTGAGCCCTTCATCAAGGGGGTGTGCTGTGTACTCTTACCTTGTGCAGTTAGATGAGAGCTGACTGATAATCTCATTCTTTCTAAATTTTGGCATGAGCAACAGGGCAACAGTATTTTGTTTTCTTCCTTTAGTATTTTAACTACAAAGTATATAAGATGATTGTTCAATACATTGGTATTTTATTAAGGCAGTTAATACACATAAGGTCTATTTCTGAGATGTTATCATTTTCCATTTGACTTTTCTATAAGTACATTATTTGAACCTATAGCTTACCTAACTCCATAGATCACAAGCATATAATACTAAAGTTGCTTTTTCCCACAAGTTCAAGGTGATTTATAAGATTTATATTTTTGTATATATAAGAAACAAAGGCCAAAAAAAAATATGACTCACTGGTGAATTTAGTAGATGGGAAAAAGTAAGAAAATAGACTTTTAAACAATAATAAAGAAGGATATATGGTTATTAAGTAAAGTGGACCCTTATCTTGCTTCTAAACTTCTTGGTAGCTGAAGATGTCTCACACTTAAATGGCCCCACCTCGTAACTTTGCCCTATCACTTAGATTGATAGATTGTTTTCAAAGCAGAGAACAGAACCTAAATCAGAACAAATAATATTATTAGGGGAAAGAAAAGAAGAAACTGAAAAAATTAAGAGAAGATCATGAAACAGAGGCAGAGAATCCTATCTGCTTGATCTGAAACATCTTTCTTAACCCCTCTATTTAGAGACTCCACTTTAAATTTATATCTGTTCTTCCTTCTAAGATCATATTTGCACAATTTCCACAGTTGAAAAGGGATTGTAAACATTGAAATTATGTTTTGATATGTGTTCTTACCCTATGGACCCAAGATAAGTCTGCCAACTAAGACTCGCAGAGTATAAAAACAGAAGGAAAAAAATAACATCTTTATTATATCATCAAAGCACATGGGTTAGACAGGAATTTGTTTACTTTGGAGGCAGACCAAAAACCAGATCACAGAAATCCCTAAACCATCAGGAAGAGATGTGCTTCACAGTTTGGCATCAGTTCTACTCAAGTAAGAAATTTCTTTTGGTGACTAAGACTATCTCTATTACTTAGTGTCCTATAGAGGGTTTATTCAAACTGTAAGTGGCTGACCACATAGAATAATAGAACTTAGGCTCAAGCAATTTAAGTCACAATAGGACTTGAGGGGATCAACATTATCCAAATAAGTAAACTGAGGCCTCATAGGAGCTATGCTTTCTCAGACCAGATTGATGACAGAGCCAGGGCTTCAGGCCTCTACTCACCCTATACAGAGCCCTTTGAGAGACTGTCCACATGTCACTTTATATCTACCTCCTCACAACTGCAGTGGATTTTGTAAGTCAAAGAGTGTCAAAAATAATTAGAAGTAAAAACAAAAACGCATCCAATGGAACATACAAAAGAAAAACGGATTTCAAGTAGGCATGCATGGAAGACGAGTGACCCGTGTTTCTGCTTCAGAAGGTGTTTAGGGAATGAGGCCCAGCACTTAGAGTTAGTTAATATTTACAATGATGTTTAATTACAGGAATTTGAGCTGATGCTATTAGGTCAAAATGGTCTCCATCTTTTCAGAAAGCAGTTTCTTCTCAGCAATGGGGATGGAACAAACAAGACCACAGAGAGATATGACTGAATTATTAAAGCCCTGGTCTACTTATAAGGATTAATTGTGAATTCTGAATCAATATTTTATCATTTTAGCTGGTGAAAAATGCATGAGATGGTCCCCTGTTTGCAAATGTCCCAGTATAATTAAAAAAGATCTAACCCTCCAATTGGCATTTCTTTCTTAAAACTAGATTACATTGCCAAGCGAGGAGGCACCGATGGAGCTAGGAGCAGTGTTTCAGACCCTCTGTACTCAGCATCACGGCACCCATAATCCCTGTGTATGCACAGCAGGTTAATTTAAGAAAATACTCACTGAGTTGGCAAATGAGAGACACTGAAGTAGATGTCCTGGGGTAGATAATGGTGAAAGAATATCTTCCAGGCCAACCAACAAAAGCCACACATCATGATTATGCACCTGCCTGGATACAGGTTTCTTTAATCCACATCATCGTGTGTGTGTGTGTGTGTGTGTGCAGTTGATTTAGTTGTGCTTCATGACAACAGTCCTGGCTCCTACTTAATATTTTCAGATATATAGCCTCTTTTAAAAGTCTTTCTCATCCCCAACAATTTTGGGAAGCTTTAAAGAAGAGTCTCACAGGGAAACAGGGTAAACACACAGTTGCAAGCATGAATTTGGAAGTTGAATCCTGACTGTACAAATGAATAGTTTCGTAACCTTGGGAAAATTCCTTAATCTCGTTTTTATCATTTGCAAGACAAAAATAAAATATCTCCCCCTCATTTTTGTTATAAATATTAATGATTATTAAAAAAATTAGTACTTTACCTGATAAGAAAGAAGTGCTCAGCTCAATCATTATTATAAATGTGTAAATAATTATATGTATCATATATCTCATTGACTCTGAAATGAATTTATTTTTTCTATCTTAGCATCTCTGAAATTACGATGTGAATTAGTATCTGCACTGTCTTTAAAGTGATGAAAGAGGGAATTGCATAAATTGCATATTTATATTATACAACAGTGATCTATATTGACATATTTTGATCATTACTATAATGATTGATGTTGTCATGGGCACATGAACTGCCCTCTGAGCCGTGTTACTATTTCCACCCTTTTCTTCCTTCTTGATCCAGCCCAGGGTGGTGATCCAACTTTCAGGGCTCTGGCATTGCAGCTGGGACCTAATAGATCTTGTGCTGCTGTTCTTGACACTGTGGCTACTGCTGCTGCTGCCCACTGACACCTGCCCTGGGGTTCTCCAGCATAAGAGACCTGGGCCGGTGAGAAACCATAGAGAGCATTAACTCCTATTACTACAAGAGCAATGGGTGCTTGCTATGCCAAAATGACTCTAATTTCTGCTAATGGAGGGGCAATCTCTTGGCTGCAACTTTTTGTCACAACGTATTAGTTAATCAGCTCTTTAAGGTTTGGTTTCCAGGCTGTTCTTCTAAGTAAGATTCAGGCTTGTCCTGAGCTTGAGCTCAGGTTGGAAGGAGAAGCTGAGTGATTAGAAACCTACAGTCACCACAAATGGCTTTTTTCTCCAAAAAATGTGAATATCTGGCCGTGTTTAATGACAAATTATTTCCCAGATGCCTGGTGACTCTCAAGGTGCCTGTGCGTGGTGCACAAATGTCACAGCAGACCTCTCAGGTGATGTGCGATGTGCGGCGTGAAGCTCTGGT
>CAUYQV010131200.1:0-64774 GCA_963574575.1 Galagoides demidoff
GCATCACAGCTCATAGCAACCTCCAACTCCTGGGCTCAAGCGAGTCTCCCGCCTCAGCCTCCCAAGTAGCTGGGACCACAGGCGCCCGCCACAACGCCCGGCCATTTTTTGGTTGCAGCCATCATTGTTGTTTGGCGGGCCCGGGCTGGGGCTTCGAACCCGCCACCTTAGGTGTATGTGGCTGGCGCCTTAGCCTCTTGAGCCACAGGCGCGGAGCCCTGTTATTCTTTCAACCTGTTATTCTACCCTGCCTCCACAAGACTATACTATTTAACTTCTTAATTTTGTAATATATACTCAGAAGGGTGCCTGACATTTTTGCTGAGACAAAATATTTAAATAATATGCTAAAAGGGATATGTGAAATACAATGACCAGAGGACAAAAATTAAGATGATAAAATATTCACAGATTTCAGTGACATATAAGACAGAAAACTGACCTTTGTTTAAAATCTCCATATAAGATTCTGCTTGGGAATCCTTTCCTACAGATGCGTATGCCTTCCAGAACACCATTACACCTCAGCTGGTGCAGGACAAGTTCATGCTCCATTGCCCCTAAAAATATAGAATAATACTTACTACTAAGCATTTCATTTTCAAACCTAGGACTGATTAGTTTGTACTCTGTGCCTTACCAGGAGTTTTGGTTTCATTGGGAATGATACACCTTACAAAGTGAGGGTGTGTGCTCCTCAGATTGGTCATCAGTTTATTTAAATTGTCCTAGAAAACCAGACAGAAAGGACTTGATGAGTAAGTTATAGTTCAGATGGTCTTTTTTATAATTATATGGAATGAACTGAGGCAGTCTTTTAACTATGAGGTATACGTCTATGAGGCTTCAATTACTCTGTACTGTGAAGGTCTCCATAGTTACAGCCTGCCAAATAACCAAAAGGCCAAAGTATTGAGAAGAAATACAGCTCTCCAAGGTATTCATTCATTTCTAAGACCTAGGTTCAGTCTTGTAAACAAACTGCACATTCAGAAGCCTTGGTGCACGGAAAAAGACAAAAGACTGTGGCCTTTCCTTGCCTCTAATGAGCTGCCTGACTCTATAAAATTCTTCTTGTCTATCTGGGTCTAATCTAAAAATACTTGAGATTATCTCTGAGTTCTTTCTTCTCCCTCAGTGCTAATAATTTTCACAGTAGCAGTTTACAGTGATAACCTAGGTTAGCAATTGTCCTAACTTTTGCCATTTCTTCCTTGAGTTTATTATTCCCTGGGTCTCTATGTTCTTGTTTTGCTTTGTTTTTGAAGCGTCTGAAATTCTGAGACTATATAACCTTGCATGGACAGATCTTGGGTACCTAAAAATATCTACAGTCTGAAGCTTACAGGGGAGAATTATTCTAGAAACAGAATAATTGACTAGGACAAAATGATGTTTTATATAGTCATGGAAAACTCGCATATAAATATTTCTCAGTACTTCTTAGGTATACTCTCAAGAAGATACTTTTTCCCCCCACATGTCAGTTAACTATTAGAAAATGAAGAAAACAAGTAATGTGAGTTTGTATTTTGGAAACATATACAAGGACAAGTTGATGAAACAAGAATTTATTGGGTAAGATATTACAAATGGGTAGAGAGAAAGAAAAAGAACAAGAGCAGTTTTCTTGTCATAGGCCACATGTGATATCTGTGTTTTAGTTTTAAGAGGAATGAGACTTAACGATACAAGCTTTGGTAAAGCAGCCTTTAGTCCAGACATTGAGTATATTCCCCTTTGGAAGAGCCAGTTTGTAAGCTATATAAGAAAATTCCATTATTTTATAGTAAAATCATTGTTCTTTTAATCTAAAGAGATGATTTTCAGCTGTAATAAAAAATTAAATCCATCTCAGAGGACAAAGATGTGTTTTGGTAGATGTCCTAAAGAGTGTATCTCAGGCTCATTCTCAAAGGGCAGTATTAGTAGAATAAGAATACAGTCTTCCACAGGGACAGATTTAAATTTTAGCTACTCTGCTAGTTTAGAAATCAGCTTCATTTGTTATAAGAAAGCTTCTAAGGACCTTTTGGCATTCCTGAATACTTTAGATAATCATAATAAGGAATAATGGGGTAAAGCATCTGTTCCTATGGGAGTGGTATTTCTTTGGCTCTACTCTGACAGGAGTGAATATTTGAACTGATCCTATTAACATTTCATTCCCTCATAATTTATAAATCCTATAATTATGGCAATTCATAGAAACTGAATGGATCTTTCAAATTGAATTTGTACTTTACCCTGAAAAGGGCAGACACGGTCTGGAAAGACGAGCCCTTCTTCTTAGCACCTTTCTTTGCACCGCTATCTGAAGTAAAAAGAAAACCTCTTGATTAGAGTAAAATACCAGAGGTTTATATGAACATGTGTTATATGAACATTCGGTAGGGATAGCTTTAATTTTGATTAAGGGCACAGAAGGTACCTGCTTCAGCACTTGCATATGTAGAAAAGAGACTAGCCAGAGTCTTCATTGCAGACTTCTGGTACAGCCCGACCACAGTGTCATTCAGGGGATCCTTATTTTTGTCGAGCCAGCCAGTAATGTTGTAGTCCACAGTGCCGGCATAGTGAATCAGGGAGAAGTGTGCCTCAGCCTTGCCTTTGACCACCTTGGGTTTCTGGAAGTTGGCAGATTTGCCTAGATGCTGGTCATACAGCTTGTTCTTGAAGGAGGTGTCTGTTGCCTTGGGGAACATGCACTCCTCTTCCAGGATGGAGAAGATGCCTAGTGGCTGAATTCAGAAAAGTAAACGTTAATGTCAACCTATCTTCTCTCAGTAGATGTAGACATGGTAGCTATCATTTGCCTGAATTATGAACACCCCCAATTA
This sequence comes from Galagoides demidoff, assembly GCA_963574575.1. Taxonomy (NCBI): domain Eukaryota; kingdom Metazoa; phylum Chordata; class Mammalia; order Primates; family Galagidae; genus Galagoides; species Galagoides demidoff. Next base: position 2,841 of record CAUYQV010131200.1, read on the forward strand.
AATATGTGTATGAAATAAACTAGGATCACAACTCAAAAAAGTCTCTTTGTTATCACGAGAATGACACTACCACCATTCCTTTCCATGTTCAGTCTATTCTATTTAAAAGAATATCTGGATACAAACTCCAAATGTCAACACAGCATGTGGAGGTGACTTGTTAAAGTGCTATGTATTTATCGACTTTTTTTTATTAAATGAATAAATCTATTGTCAAAGATTAATTTTGCTATGAAAAGGGCATTGACTTAGAATGATATTGGCTCTGTGTGCAATAGTTAAATAGCACCTATAAATAACTCAAACCTTATTTAAGATATTTTGTGTATTTAATCTTTTTAAATATAGATTATGAAGTAGCATGTGCATTTGACTTCTTGAATTCAAACAGATTAGCTTTTATGAAAGCATTAGCTGTATTATGTATGCATTAATATTTAGAAAAAATATTATTACTGACATCTTGGCTTATGGTGAAGATAGATTAAAAACTAATGAAGACATTGCTTCTAGTGAAGGAGGCCATCTCAAACAAGTTTCAGTGTTGTTTTAAACCTGGATTTGACTCAGTATCAGTATAAAAATGGTTAGAACAAAAACAAAAAACTATCAGATCCTTCTTATGTATAGTTGAAGAAATAATTTCAAAATAATAATTTTCTAGATCACAAATTATTTGAGATTATAGTAATACTTTCCAGAATTAAGACATCTGGGAAAGTTATAGTCTGACCTGTCTTTAGAAGTTAAACAAACCTTCTCGATGAGTTCGATGCAGGCGGCCAGGTCCATGCCAAAGTCGATGAAAGTCCACTCAATGCCTTCTTTCTTGTACTCCTCCTGCTCCAGCACGAACATGTGGTGGTTAAAAAACTGTTGCAGTTTCTCATTAGTGAAGTTAATGCACAGCTGCTCCAGGCTGTTGAACTACATGGGATAGTAGAGATTTGCAACATTAAATGGGTTTTTATATTACAGTAGTGTAATTCATTACTGAAAAACTCTTTTAATGGAAAATGGAGACTATAGTAATGAGATACAATTTGAACTAATTGTGGTTCCTTCACAATTCCCAGGGGAAAAAAAGATTATTATTGATATGAGCCTTTCTCATGAATTCTGGGCATTATTAAGGGGCTCAGGCATCAATTAAATAACAAGCATTCTGGGAGAGTTCACCTCCTTTTACCCCTAAGATTACATGGGCAAAAATATACATTAAAGGTACAATTATGGTCCTGTGTGTTAGGGTGAATATTTAAGGGTAAGGGGGAAAGTGAGTTATTGGAAAACTTCTGTTACTACTTCCACTTTCCTATTTAAGATAGAGCACACATTTTTACCTTGGGCTGTCACATTATTCAGGAAAGCTTATCTTAAGACTTTTAGTGGTAAAGGTCTTGTTTTATAAAGTGAAATGAATAGGCTAATTTCTCTTCTGAGAATGTGTCTCTTACAAACATTTGGCAAATCTCCCTTGTTTGGTGTGTAAAAGTAGGCACCTGATTTATCCTAGCAAAGATCTAAGAGTCTTTGTAATAATTTACTCCCTCATTTTATAGATGATTAAGCTGAAGTCCTGGAGGTGAAATTGTTAAGATGAACCTGGAAGAGGAGAGACTATCATTTGTCTCTAGGCTTCTGCCTTTGGGCCTTTCCTTCTCCATGGAAAATGCCTTGTTTATGCACCAGATGCTACAGATCTGGGTTCCTCTCCTGGCCTTGTCTTATATGCGTGTGGCATCTTTAGCTAGTGTTTTGATTTTCTTGTGTCTTAGTCTCTTCTGTGTGTAATTAGGGATAATATTAGCTACTTCTTGGGTTGTTTTGAAGCTTAAACAAGGTAACATTTTGAAGTCCTAATATAGTGCCAGAAATATGCTGACTGCTCAGTAAGTGTTAGCTGTTATTTTATTACATTCTGTTACCTCCTAGGTATTTTGGAGATAACACTTGCTCTAGGTGCAGTGTTAGAGCAAGCAATGTGGACGCTACAAATGTAAATGAAGAATGGTAATATTCAGTATATAAAAGATGACAATTGCCTCCTTCTCAATTCTTATTACTATGAAAATAACTCACATCAAAGATCTCAAAGCCAGCGATGTCCAAGACCCCAATGAAGTACTGCCTAGGCTGCTTGGTGTCCAATTGCTGGTTGATGCGGGTGACCATCCACAGGAACATCTTCTCATACACAGCTTTGGCCAGAGCACCCACTGCATTGTACACCTTTACAGATAAAGTGTCAGCGTTATTAAAGATGTGTCATGAAGGCCTAGGATGTGTGTGATTCACTGAGGTCGTGCACTTACCTGCTGCACAGTCTGGCCTTTAGTGACGTACTCATTGCCGACCTTAACCCTGGGGTAGCAGAGGGCTTTGAGCAGGTCGGCAGAGTTCAGACTCTGGAGATAGGCTGCCTTGTCAGCAACTACAGAGACACAATTCAGGAACTGTTGTTTAATGGTGCATATCCTCCTTAATCTTTCCATTTTTCTCCAATTCATTTTTCTATTATTTAAATTAAAGCTTTGAATAATTCTATAGAAGGTCAAATGTAGTTCTCAGTATCTTAGAGCATATGCTTGCCTTTACATATTTGATCAGTTACGCTGGCCTTTAGTGAGGTGTTGCAAGTAGTTTTGAGAAAGTTTTCATCAATGGTAAACGTTAAATCCAGTATTTGCTACAATATTTATGCAAAGTAAAAGCCAAAGTCCCTGTTTTTAAGACACATTGGTGTAGTTGGGAGGATAAGATAAATAATCACTGTTAGGGAGGGACAAAAGCCAGAATATTTGCACTCTTAGTTTTGCCCCTCTGAATTTAATCTTACTGGATTAATTTTTTCTGAAAATGTGAGGATTAAATTTCACTCTATTGATCTCAGTAGAGTTCCTTTCTAAAATTCTGTCATTGACTATAACGTAAACAAATGCCACATGTCAGACACAAAAGTGACCACTGAAAAGTTTAGAGGCAGGAGAGAGAATGTCTAGCTGGGGTGGTCAGGACTGGCTTTATGGGCAGATGATTAGCTTTCTGTTGTCCTGTACACTGCATGTTCTTTCCATATGTAGAGAATATGATTTTTCTTTTTTAATTCCTTTTTTATCTGCTACTCAAATAGTCTGTAGGTTTCTATATAGACAACACATGCATGTGGTTGTCTCTAGGGGTAACTTTCACCCCTAGCCCTGTGTTTGGGCAGATTCTCTGTTGCCAATCACTAGATTTTCCTAGCTAGTGCCAAAACGGACCATTGCCAAGGCAAAGCAGGAACACTATTCCATTTCATTCTGTCTTAAAGGCTATGCTTGTAAGTGGCTACTGAGGTGTACTGTAACTTATTTGGGCTTGATAGAAATGAAAGAGATATGGAGATGTAAGGAGGGGGGAGTGTAGAAAGCTTGTACTATGTGTAAATGTGTATATGTTGTTCAGAAGTCCAGCTTCAAAAAAGTGAATAAGTGTAGGAGTTTTATTTTTCCTTTTTCGGAGGGCCATATTCTCTGATTCCAACCCAGATGGAGGTTCATTTGGTACCTTCAGTGCCATCTGGCTCAGCTTGTTCCTCACGCTGCTTTTGCTTGAATTTCATGTTCCCATAATGCATCACAGCCCCTGTGAGTTTGTAGATGGACACTTTTTCTTCAGGAGTAAAGCCCAGGATGTCAATGGCACTCTGCCGGAAGAAATGATAGGACAAAAGTGAGGGCAGAAAAGACTAACTTATAGGAGAATTTATGGGATATCCTAAGGTAACCACCCCTATGGGAGGTTGCTGTTGTCATTTTAAGAAAAATACATGTGTAACTTACATCCGTGGCCATCAACTCTTCTTGGTCATCAATACTGGGGACTGTGATTTCCCCCTGACTGACAAAGGCATAGTCATATGGATTGGTGGTGATCAGGAGCATTTCTGGGTACACAGAATTCAGGGTATATTTAGGTTTTACATTAGAAGATGTTTGTACACTAACTTCTAGTCTGTGAATTTAAGTTCTTTCTTACCAATTAGATCTGGCTTCTTATTGGAAGTGATCTGATAAAAAATATGGTAGCTTCTTTCAGCCTTTAGCTGGAAAGTAACTCTAGACTTCTCCAGAAGATCTGGAAAGAGAGAGAGACATTGAGTTTGCAAGAAAAATCAGTGCATCTAAGATATTAAATGAACCAGTGCCTCTGGCCAAAATTGGGGGTATTACATTTGGCTCCACTGAGATTTCAACTTGATCATCCTACAGTTGTAAATATTAGCAATGCAGATGGGTATGATAATTGCCCATGTTTTTCACCATCTGAGAGCATACCTGCTCTAGAACAAATAATGTTTTTATATGGAGTATCCATGACCTCTGTATTTTAGTTGATCAGGTCCTGCTGGTGTGAGGGGCTACCTTGGAATCATCTACCAAAGCTCAGACCGAGAGCAAATCACAGACATATATCAGGAACCCATAGGTAACTCATAGGAATCCAAAGGAAGCCCTAGTATTTGTCCTGGAAAAACAGCATAGTTGCTTCTAAGGCAGGAATTTCTCTAGGATGTGCTACAGAACCAGCAGACTGAGATTGAAATAAATAGAGCCTTCAGTGGATTATGGATAAATCTGGCATTAGGTCACGGGCAACACTGGCAGCAGATCACTCTTTTATAGGCTTCATGCACAGCAAGTGTTGCAAAATATTCCTGCAAATGAAATCACTTGTCTCTGTGCTTTGATTTTTAGTGGTCCTGTTACTCACATGTTTCAATATCAGCAGATGCCAGCTTCCCTGTAGTACCAAAGTGGATTCTAATGAATTTACCCTTGAAAAGATAAAGATTGTTTAATATTAGAGAAGTGAAGCACACAGAATAATGCAAGTGAACTAGTAATTCAGACATGGCAACCACTTCAGTAACCGAGAGACTTACAAAGCGAGAGGAGTTGTCATTCCTCACAGTCTTGGCATTGCCAAAGGCCTCCAGTAGGGGGTTGGCACTGATGATTTGATCTTCCAGAGTACCCTGCAAAGGCAAGAGCGGCTCTCAATATCTGGGGCTCTAGACTTCAAAGACCCCTGACAGTCTTAATTCTAACTTTGGCTGACAGACAGACTTACCTGCATTTTGCCAGATTCCTCCTTCTTCTTCTCTCCAGTGACTGCAATTGTTGCAAAATACTGGATGACACGCTTGGTGTTCACAGTCTTTCCTGCTCCGGATTCTCCACTGCCAAATAGAATTCAGAGAAGAAGTCGGAACTATGGCCCACCTTGTCAACATCTAAGATAATCATTGCCAATCAGAGAGGGAAAAAATGTCACATACGTGATCAGGATGGACTGGTTCTCACGATCTGTGAAAGAGATCAAGGTAATCAATTAACAAATGGACATTTAATATGAAGATTATTGAATCAGTTCAAGTCAAACAGTTTTTTGTTTTGTTGTGTTTTTACTTTTTGAAGATAGTGCCTATGATTTTGGTTTTGTGTTTAGCTTCCAAAATAGCCAATTGCCTCTTGGAGTAAAATTTGTGAAAATAAGAGGTAAAATATCATGTGAGTGTTTTTTTTTGGTACTTAATATTTTTTGGTCATGGTAAAATACACATAACAGAATTTACCACCTGAACTATATTTAAGTATACAGGTCAGTGGTATTAAGTGTATTCATTATGTTGTACAAATCTCACTACCTTCCAGCTCTGTAACTCTTTTCATTTTGTAAAACTGAAACTCTGTGTTCACTAAATACTGACTCCCCACTTCTTAATCCTCCCAGCCACTGGAAACCACCATTCTATTTTCTGTCTCTGTGAATTTGACTACTCTAAATACCTCATATAGTACTTGTCATTTTTGTGACTGGCTTATTTTATTCAGCATAATGTCCTTAAGATCGTCCCCGTTATAGCATATGTTTGAATTTCCTTTTCAAGGTAGAATATATTGTATATATGAACAATATTTCTTTATTCATCTATCAACAGACACTTGTGTTGCCTCTGTGTTTCAGCTTTTGTGACTAATGCTACTATGAACATGGGCATGCAAATGTTTCTTCAAGACTCTGCTTTTGGTTATTTTGGACATATACTCAGAAGTTGAATTGCTAGATCATATTGTAATTCTATTTTTCATTTGTTGAGAAACCACCACACTATTCTCCACAGCAGCTGTATCATTTTATATTCCCACCAACAGTGTACAGGGGCTCCAATTTTGCTACATCCTTGCCAACACATTATTTTCTAGTGAAAGCCATCCTAATGGATATAACATATATTTAATTAATGTTTAAAACTTTTGTTTGGAAAATTTTGAACATACATAATACAAAAGTAGAGAATACATGTTTAGTTATTAACATTTGGCCAATTTTATATCTTGTATACCTCATCCCAATCTTCTGGATTATTTTATTTAGTTTTGTTTCTTTATTTACTTATTTGAATTAATATAAAGGTATATATGATTAGGTTACTTTGTTTGCATTCGTTAGGTAAAGTCCAAGTTGTAGTTGGTCCTTCACCCAGGAGGTATACCATGTACCCTACATTGTACCTATTAGGTGGAAACTTACAGAACCCCTTCCTCTTTTTCCTCCTGCCCCTTTCTTGAATTTAATTATGTTTTTCTCTCACTTTCCTAGATTATTCTAAAGAAAACCCCAGGCATGATATAATTGTACTTATAAATACTTCAATAAGAATTACAGAATTTTGAAGTCATAAGAGATCTTAGAAATTGCTGCTAAGGCCAGCTCTTCCATTTAATAGGTAAAGAAGCTGAGACTCAGAGAGGAATAAATGACTTTTCTAATATTAATTACATAGCTAGTTAAGGTTAAAGATACTATATTTAGATTGTTTGACTTCCAGTTTATTTATTTTTCTGCCACATGGCCTCCTGTCAGCTTTTGATGACATTATTTTAACTGCGGATGATACTTTAAATAAGGAAGGGGTCTGGAATTGTGAATGTTTATGTTTATTGACTTCTATTTTCCTTTTAATGCTATGCACTTTTCTAAATAATAAAGACAAACACTGTCACTGGTTATGTGGCTCATATTTTGTATTTGTATCAATTTGCCAATGTGTTTAATCTCTAATTCTATACCGATAGGTTTTTTTTTTGAGAGACAGTCTCACTTTGTTGCCCTTGGTAGAGTGCCGTGGAGTCATAGCTCACAGCAACCTCAGACTCTTGGGATCAAGTGATTCTCTTGCCTCAGCCTCTTGAGTAGTTGGGACTATAGGTGCCCGCCACAATGCCTGGCTGGTTGTAGAGGTGGGAGTCTTAGTCTTGCTCAGGCTGGTCTCAGACTCCTGAGGTTAAACAATCCATTTGCCTTGACCTCCCAGGGTGCTAGGGTTACAGGCATGAGCCACTGTACTGGGCCTTATACTGATAGCTTTTAGAGAATACTAAACTCTAAAATTCTATTCAGAGAAAGTAGATACAAATCTGGATGATGTTTAGATATAGATACAGACAGGGACTTTAGCCAACTTTAAAGTTCCATTCAGGGAAGTAAATGCAGATTTTGCATCACATTCATATTTTTTTTCCTACTTTAAGCAAAATCATGGAAGGTTGTACTACATCTCATTGGAACATAGATTATTAAACTATGTACTAGTCTCATTAGGCAATGCCAAAATAACATTAATCAGGTCAAATGTCAGAGTTATGCCTTATTTTATTTGAAAATCCTGTTTAGAGCCATAAGTAACCTTGATTTGGGAGCAGCCTCAAATCAAAGCCTTGGGGGGAGTGGGGACTTCATTGTGAGTGCTGATGTATAAAGCAAATGCAGCTTCTGAGTGGTAAAACCTCTGAAGTGAGCCAGCATTTGGCTGATTTCTGAGAGGTAGCTATAGCTTCTGTTGGCAATTACAGAACCATTTACTGACAAAGAATCCTTGTAGAATTACTGACCAATTTGTAATAGGAGATTTCTATTTTCTTTCTTTCTCTTTTCTTTTCCTCTTTAAAAGACAATTTAAAAATAAGAACATTAAAGCAAACAAAGAAGAATAATAACCTTCAGTTTCCAAAATTCCATGAAACAACAGGAACTTGGGAATACATACGTGGTATGCACTGGTTGTTTATGTTTAGTAAGGCAGGAACCACAGATTTTGATATAATTTTTTAAAATTTTGCAGGAGAAGAGATTTTTTTCTCTCAAACAAAAAGGCAAGGTTTCTTTTTCTTTCCTTTTTTTTTTTTTTTTTTTGCTTTCATTCTAATAGGACAGTGCTTCAAAAGTCAATGGGCCAAAACTCATAGCTCTTTCTTTACTCATGTGCTACCCCAAAGGCTGGCCATATCACTGTGTAAATAAACATAAGAATTCACAAAGTTTTACAGTTGTGGTTGATAACTCTTTTCTTTGATTATTGTGGATGTAGATATTGTTAAAGAATATATTTGAAATTGTTTTCTATTCAAATTATAAACTAAAAAAAGTATGAAAAACCACAAATAACATTTACAGAGGTCTGCTAATTTTTTCACTGAGGTTTCTCCTTCCTAGCTGTATTAGCTTAGATAGGACAGTGACTTCATGAGCTTCACTCTACTCATCTGTAAAAATGCACATGGCTGCTGGGAAGGATATAGGACCTCATAGCTGTGAAAGTTTTTGAAAACAGTGAAGCCACTTGAAAACAGTGAGCCTTGGCTCAAAAGAGGTCTTTCTATTCATCAAAGATTTTATTTACACATTTCTATAGAAAGATGCTCCATCACTCACCGGTCAGCATGAACTGATAGGCATTATCAGAGATGGAGAAGATGTGGGGTGGGGCCTCCTGGCGCTTTTTGCCTCTGTAGGCCGTCACCACCTCAGGGTTGTACACCGGCAGCCACTTGTAGGGGTTGACAGTGACACAGAAGAGGCCCGAGTAGGTCTGGGGGAATTAGAAAATTCAGCATGTGGATCTTGCTATTATTTAAGGAAATAAACAGAATAAAAAGAGATGCAGAAGGGCACTCACATAGATCATCCAGGCTGCATAACGCTCTTTGAGGTTGTACAGCACTCCAGGTTCATGTAGATGGGTCATCATAGCCATGTCCTCAATTTTGTCATATTTTGGAGGGTTCATAGGGAAGACTTGGTCTTCCCTTACAGTTAGAGTCTGGTAAGTAAACAAGAGACCAGTTTTTTTAATGGTTGGAGATAAGGTTTATGTTTGCCTGTTTTATTTTGGTGTAAAACTATAATTGCAGATACTTTTCACTATACTGTGTTATTCAATATCCTTTAATAAAACCATGAAAATATGTTCATTTCAGAGTTTGATGTTAAGAACATTTGTTTCCAATGGTAATCTAAGACACTATCTTTTTCTTAGATTTTTTTCCTCCCACATTCTTTTTCTCATCCCAGATTTATTAGTTTATATCTTTTATTGTTATTTTAATATATTGGTTACATTTTTAACTTTTCCTTTCTTTCACTGCAAGAAACTTTATATTTGGGGAAAGTAATGGGGATATTAATAATTTATTTAAGTAAATTTTTAACTTCTAGTAGCAGGAACTAGTTCTTATTTCTCCTGAGTTTAGAGATTTAGTTGGGAAGTGGGGAACTGAAGTGGAACAGTAAAACCAATACTTATGTGGGGTGAAGGCCTCTGGGAAGTTAGGAAGGGGAGACATGAGATTACTGCTATGAATTCCTTGTGCCTTTCAAATCTGATGTCTATACACTGACTAGAAGGTTGTTTGTATTGACAGTAGGTGTAGGGATTCCTGGTAAGTTAGGCTTCAAAATTGGGAAGATAGAGAAATAAAATGGGCATATCTTATTATGTTTTCACTTACTGCTCCACCTTCAGTCTTTACAGTTACTTTCCCTCCCTCCTTGCTTTGTACAGTGCTCTTCACATAGGATTCCTTGGGCTCCATGACAAAGACTGATGTTTTTGCATCAAAAGGCTTGTTTTGGGCTTCGATCCGCTCCTTTTCCGATTTTCGAAGGTAGGGAGCGGCTTCGCCAAAAACAGCCATCTCAGTGTCTGAACTCGCACTCATAGCTGCGGTTTTTTCCTTGGGAGAAAAAAAAAAGGAGAAGGAGGAAAAAGAAGCAGTAGTTATAAATGTGAGGATTTGAAATGGAAGAAATGGTGAGCATTGCCTGTGCTGGGGCACTGCAATTGAATTAGAATGGAATCTTTCCATGTTTTTTTAATCTTTAAACTTAACAATCTCTATAGCTAAAACTCATGATGGATTGTGTTATAGCAACTGTCATTATTTAGTCCTCTCCTTCCTCTGCATAATTTGAGTATGCCGTATGCTAAGATAAGCATATAGTTAGGAAAGAAAGTTTGTCTTGTGCACATTAAGTTGATATTTATTTAGCCATTTTTCTCTCATAAACCAAATAATTATTTTTAATATCTGCTTTATTTTGATATTATGTGTGATGTGTCTCAGTGAGCTGTTAAAAGAACCTCATAGTATATTCTGGTGCTCTGATTTTTTGTCATTTGGCTTGTCACCAAGAGACTTAGCATTGCCTTAATTCCAAAATCTTATTTTGATAGTCTCCTTTTGCCGTGAGAGACTTCAGCTGTCAGTTAATAGATCTAACCACAGAGAAGTAAGAGCTCCCTCATGAAGGCCCATTTTCCCACATAAATTCCACAAGTATCTTTTTTTCCCACCCAGAAAAAGAAAAGAGAAAAATGTTTTAAGAGTGCATCACATGCACATAGGCCATGGTCTTCTGATCACAGATATGCCTCTGCAACATTGACGTATTAGGTTTACTTTCAGGTAGTAAGTCACTTAGGGACAGGCAGGATCTCTCTTACATTATTTAGCACCCTGTGGACATAATGCTTATAACTTTTGAAATGAATAATAAATCTTTCAAACAACAGATAACAGTGAATCATCAAAATATTATGGTTTTAAACAGGTATTTGTGTTTACATTTTTAGATAAGAAATTTTCTGGGGTTTTAAAGAACTATAAAATGTCTTAAGCAGTCAGTGCTCTGCAGTAGAGGAAGGTTGACATGGAGTCTATTGCCCCTGGACAGTTCTAAGCACAGCTGAAAACTCACTGTCAAAGCTAATTCTGTCCTAAATGGTCCTTTAATGCTGAAACTCAAATGAGGATAGTCTTTGAGAATAAGACGTTCCGAAAAAATGCATTTCTAGCATTTATAAGCTGTCATTTGCAAGTACTCTGTACTGATAAAACTTCAAAAATGTTGAAATGGTGTCCAATTGAGAATTGTTCATAGTTTCATTAGATTAAATCCCCTCTGTCATCTATAAATGAATAAAGCTGAATCTTACCTCTGGAGTTCCAAATGAAAATTCAGATTCAAAACTGTCCCACTCTGTAAAACAAGTTTCTTATTATTGGTAATAAGTTGAAATTCTGGTAATATAGTTAATTAAAATTTCCCTGCCCTGAAGCTTGGCTCTGTGAAAACAAAAGTTGAAGTTGAGAGCGACTGTTTCATGCTCAGAGATAGTCACAGGGTCAGCTCTTTCTGCCCCCGCAGGTCCTTTGAGTCCCAAGGCCCCCATCACTTACCTCTAAGTGCTTGGTGGAGATAAGGCACAAGGGTTAGCCTTGCTTATATAGGAACTAATGTGCTGATGTTGCAGCTATCTCCTCTTTGTTAGGGCAAGACATTTGGCAACATAAGCCCTCAACATAGTTTGTAGTGACATTTGGCATGTTTGGATATAATTAGAAGTATTCATATCATTTAGAGTATGTGAACCAATCTCCTATAAATAATTTGACAAGGACCAACCTGTTGGTAGAGAATGCTTTCTAGTGCGCTGGGAAGGGCATATTTGATAGCACTTGGGTGGGCCTCAAAGAGAGATGTTCAGTTTGGCAAACTCTTGCATGCACGCAGGCAGTAACCAAATGATCATATCCTGGGACACATTGCCATCAGGGCCTTAATCACTTTTCCATATTTGTTACCGTAGCAACACCCCCCACACACTGCATTTCCTTGGACCACTTCCAGGTTCTCCCTGGAGTCCAGGCTTGGGCAACAGAGCCAATTTGAAAGGAGATTCTATGCCAGGTGTCTACTGTTGGGCCATTGCCCACCTATCCAACATTGAAAAAAAGTTACTAGTAGAAAATAATACATATTCATTATAGAAAACAGTATAGATAAAGAGAAAAATGTCTATAATCCTATTATGCAAAGATAGACATGTAAATGGGTCAGTATTATAGACATATGTATGTCTCATAATCTTTAAAAATATGTCATAAGTAATTTTCATACCACTAATGTAATTTATTCTTTAAACAAACTGTATTATGATCTTTTTAAATTAAAATTTTTCCACTTTTAATAGATTGAATATATTAAAGTATAATTTACATATAGCCAAATCACCTTCTTTAGGTGGCAGTTATATGAGGTTTTTTCTTTTTAAACTTTACAGTAAACTTCACTTCTGTTGCTGTATGGTTCAGTGAAATTTTACACATGCACCAATTCATGTAACCACTGCTGTAGACAGGATGCAGGATAATTCTGGTTCTGTGGGTTTGATAAATATATGCAGTTGTGTAACCTCTTGCATTTTAATTACATAAAAAGTAAAGCCTTATAGATAAGGTGAAAATTCTCCTTTGATAAACACTCACTCTCTAGTGGTAACCATGGATACCAGTTTGGTTTGTAGTAGTCTGTGTCTCTTCTATGCTTTCACATATGTATTTATTACATTTTCTTTCTTTTTTTTTTGAGACGGAACCTCAAGCTATCCCCCTGGGTAGAGTGCCATGGCATCACAGCTCATAGCAACCTCCCAACTCCTGGGCTCAAGTGAGTCTCCTGCCTCCGCCTCCCAAGTAGCTGGAACCACAGGTGCCCTCCAGAACACCCGGCCATTTTTTGGTTGCAGCCATCATTGTTGTTTGGCGGGCCCGGGCTGGGGATTCGAACCCGCCACCTTAGGTGTACATGGCTGGCGCCTTAGCCGATTGAGGTGCTGTAATAAATAGGTGCCGAGCCTATTAATTACATTTTCTACATGGTTGTTACTGGCATGTGGCAGATGAGTCTGCATAATCAAAACTTCAGGGTTTTTTGCAGTTTTTGGCTGGGCCTGAGTTTGAACCCACCACCTCCAGTATATGGGGCCGGTGCCCTGCTTTCTTTGAGCCACAGGTGCTGCCCTTAAAACTTTGGTTTTGTTTGTGGCAGCAGTGCCCAACTAAATTATGTTTCCCATACTCCTTCACAGCATAGGGTAATCATATAACACTGTTTTAGGCTAATGAAATGCAAGCAAAAGTTGCTCAGTGGCACTTCCAGAAAAGTTATTTTATAAAAGGGGGCAGACTCTGCTCACAATACCTTTTCCTTTTCCCTCTTATCTTTTTCCTACATAGAACACAAATGTAATGACTCGAGCTATATCCTTGAAAGAAAGGTCAAGAGAATTTCAGAGACCTTGGCCTTGACATCTGTGAGCTGAATGTTATTGTGTGAAGAAAAGAATAAACCACTAATTGTTTTGTTAATTCAAGTTTTTCTGTTACACAGAAACATAATCCCTAACAGATACATAGTACTTGAGAAAGTTCTTGCTTTTTCTATGTTATCTTTCATCTGCTCCCCCCTTGCTGAACTCCCTTATCACTTCTAATAATTTATTTGATTTTCTTAGATTTTTGACATATGCACACGTAATCACAATTTTATGTCTTTTTTCTCTTGTAATTTATATGATTTTTTTTTCTTTTTGTATTGCATTATCCATGACATTTAGGACAATGTTGAATAGTATTAATATAGCATTGGTACTGGGATACTTGTGTACATATTCTATGTAATATTAGAGCATCCTTATCTTTTCTCTTGACTTTTATGGGATTGCATTTGATGTTTCATCAATGATGATATTTGCTGTATACTTTATGTCTAATTTACCCAAACAGTTTCTTTTCTAGGTGTATGCCCAAGAGAATTGATAACATGCCTATACAAACACTTGTGAATAAAGTTCATAGCAACATTATCTGTAATAGCTAAGAGGTGGAAACAATCAAATGCCCATGAGCAGACAGGTGGAAAAGCAAATCTGATATATGCAAATAGTGTGCTATTATTCAGCCATGAGAAGGAATGAAGTACTAATAAATACTACAGTGTGAATGAACTCAAAGGTACTGTGCTCCGTAAAAGAAGCTGGACACAAAGAACCCATAGTGGATGATTCTGTTTATATAAAATACCTGTCTATAGAGAAAGAAAATAGATTTATTGCCAGAAGATGAGGAGAGAGGAGAATGAGGAATGATTGCAAATGGACGTGCAATTTTTTTTAGAGTGATGAAAATGTTCTAGAATTAGTGGTGATGGTTGCATAACCATGAGAATTTACTAAAATCCACTCAATATTTCACTTTGTGTATTTATTTTTTGAATCATTCATTTTAAATGGTGAATTTTATGGTATGTGTGTTATGTGTAAAAAGAATGCATTAGATTTATCAGTGTTTTTTTTCTGTATCTATTGAGATTACTATTTTTCTCCTAACCCGTTAATGTAGTAAATTTTAATGTATGGTAGATTTTTTTCTTCACTTTTACCATCCTTGAATTCATGCAATAAAACCTATTGATATAATATTGTTAAATTCCCCACTGCTTTTAGCATACTGATTTTTTGTTGGGATTTTTCCATGTCAGCTAATATATGACTAGGCCAAAGTTCACTTTGTTGTGCTATCATTTTCTGACTCTGATATCAGAATATTTTGTGAAGTAAGATGATTAGCTCCCCATTTGTTTCTGTGTTCTGCAGCACTGTGTTTGGGATCTGACTTACCTGTTCTATGAGGGGTTTGGAAGAGTCCATTTGTGGAATTCATTTGGCCTATGATGTTATTGGAAGATAAATTTTCGTACCTGTAATGAGGGTTTTTTTTTTTAATGATTATCGATTAGTCTATTTCAGAGTTTCTACTTGTTTGGGGGCTCACTGGGATAATTTATATTTTTTTTAGAAAATGACTCATTTTGTGTGATTTTTAAAACTTTTTTGATATTTTTGTGCATGACTTTTTATAATAAAAAATCCCTGTGTAGTCATCTCTTCCTTTTTATTCTTTACATTGTTTAATTTTATTCAAACAATTTTTTTTTTTATTTTTGAGATGGAGCCTCAAGCTAGCCCCCTGGGTAGAGTGCCATGGCATCACAGCTCATAGCAACCTCCAACTCCTGGGCTCAAGTGAGTCTCCTGCCTCAGCCTCCCAAGTAGCTGGGACCACAGGTGCCCTCCAGAACACCTGGCCATTTTTTGGTTGCAGCCATCATTGTTGTTTGGCAGGCCCGGGCTGGGGATTCGAACCCGCCACCTTAGGTGTACATGGCTGGCACCTTAGCTGATTGAGCCACAGTGCCGAGCCTATTCAAACAATTTTAAATGAAAAATTTTAAATAATATTTCCCAAAGTTTTATCATTTAATTTTTGTTTTATTGAATAACCCTTATTCTCTGATTTATTTTCTGATTTTAATTAATTCCTTTATTTTATTATGTTTATTATTTATAATTAATTGAAAATCCAGCTTTCTAGCCTCTTTGCCTCTTTGCCTACTTGCCCTGGCAGTGGAGGCCCATTTGGTGAACATATTGGACTCTGTAAGCCTGTATCTTGCTCTTGCTCTGTAAACCTTTCTTTACCTCAGTAAACTTTGTTTCATGCTTGCCTTTAAAAAAAATGCATAAAATAAAATTTGGTTTTTGTTTTAACCCCAAATTAATTAAGGCATATTTGTCTTTTCAATTTCCATGTATATAAAGTTGGGTGTTGTGGGGCAGGTAGGGTGGGAGTGGATTTCTTCTAGCTGGTAATTCTTTTTATCTTTGAGTGTGTGTGTCTCGGGGAGGGGTGCAGTTTAGGCCTAGTAGGCCCCAAAGATAAAACAATTCATATAGTATTGAAATGAGAATATGATCAGCAACCCCACAAACCTCTCATGATCTTTCGAATTTTAACTTTTATTTTTCTGCCTTAAAGGTCCCAAGTTTTACTTTTATGAAATCACTTCTCTGCTTTTCTTTATGGTTTTAACATTTGTATATGCATAACCAAACAATGTAGGTTAGTTTTGCCTATTTTTGAGCTTATTATGAATATGACTTTATTTCACTTCTTTTGCTGAAATTATTGTTATGAGATTTTTTTCCTACAAGTTTTATGTAACTGTATTTTATATTCACTGCTGTACAGTATTTTACATTGAATGATAATATGACAATTGGCTTATTGATTCAACTATAGACAGATTTTAGGGTTGTTCCCAGTTTTTTGCGATAGCCTTTAATTTAATATAATTGATTTATTCTTTGCATGATGACTATGTCCTTTATGATATCTTATTCTAGAATTAGTTGAGATTTCTTTTGTGGCTTTGTACATAGGTCAGTTCTTTTGTTTTTTTTTTTGTTTTTTTTTTACTTTATTATTATTATTATTATTATTTTGCAGTTTTTGACCGGGGCTGGGCTTGCCACCTCTGGCAATGGGGCTGGGCTCACCACCTCTGGCATATGGGGCCAGTGCCCTACTCCTTTGAGCCATAGGCACCGCCCAGTTCTTCTGTTTTTAAAAAACATTTTTATTTAGGTAGAATTCCACATGCTTAAACATTATCCATTTTAGGTATACAATTCAATGAGTTTTAGTAAACTTATATAGTTGTGCAACTATCAACACAATCTAGTTTTAAATACTGTCATCAATCCAGAAAGTTCTTTTGTGCTCAAGTCCCATTCAACTCTGAACCCCAGGTAACAACTGATTTGCTTTTTATCTCTATGGTTTTGGCTTTTCTACAAATTTTATATGAATGGAATCCTACAATATGCAGACTTTTGTGTCTGGCCTCTTTTGCTCAGCACGTTTTCTAGTTTCTCCCATGTTGTTGCACGTATCAGTAGTTCATTCCTTTTCATTGCTGAGGAGTAGCTAATTGCACGGAAGTGCAGTATTTTGTTTATCCTTTCACCAGTTTAATGGATGTTTGAATTCTTCCTACTTTTTGGCTGGTATGAATAATGCTGTTAATAATATTGTGATAAGTTGTATGTGGACCTTTTTTTCATTGTTTTTCTTTCATGAGTGGTCAAACAGACTTGAAAGTATTAATAGTAGACAAAAGATAGAGAAATTTCTTGGAATAGAGAATTGCAATATAGAGTTTCTGGTATAAGAAACTTTTTAGGAATAAAAAGCTTTTACTACACCACGAAGTAACAAGCCACCGTACTGACATCCAAACATATTATAAAAATGTGAGATTAAAACAGTGTAAAATTAGTGTAAGTAGAGATACCTGGCTCAGTAAAACATAATACAGTCTAGAAATGGAATGGAAACTTGTGTGTATAGATTAATGGTGGCATTTCAAATCACTAGGGGAAAGGAATAAAAATTCAGTGAATTAAAATTGAGACTTAACCATTTGACAAAAAGATTAAATCACTTCTTTGCCTGAAACCATTTATAAAAATAAGTTCTAGATGAATTCATGTCTTAGACATGAAAACAAAGCAAAACCATAACAGCAACTGAAGAAGATATATAACATGTACCATATTTTTATGCCCCAGGAGCAGAGGAAATTTTTCACAAGGCAAAAAGACCATACATTTATAAAATTAACTACATCAAAATTTAAAGTTTCTCAATGATTAAAAATATCTCCATAAACAAATTGAAAGATAAGCAGCAGACAAGCAAGGCAGGTTATTAGCAATTTATAACAGACAAAGAAATTATATTCAGAATATGTCTCCTTTATATCAAAAAGAAAGAGAGATACAAACAAATAGGAAAAAGTAGCCAAAGGATATAAATAGACAGTTTATGGGAGAGGCAATATAAATGACCGATAAACATGAAAACGTGCTTCAAGGAGGGAAAAGATCAAATAACAAAGAGGTAGTGTATTTTACCCATCAGGTTGACAGAAATAAAAAAGAAATATTTGATAGTAGCAAATGGTGGTGGTTTGGGAAAGTGGATACTCTGATACCCTGCAAGTAAGGGTATAAATATCCAGAGCAATTTGTTGCATCTTTTGAAATTTAAAATTGTAGTAATTTCACTTCTCATAATCTTTCTTAGAGAAGTACCTCAAGATGGGAAGTTATTCTGAAGACTGTGCATTTAGCATTTATTCTGATAGCTAAACTTTGGAAACACCTGTCCATTCAGTAACTTTGTAATTTAATTAAGTGGCCACCTGTTAAGTGGTGGTGCCCTGATGATATGATCAGTAGTTGAAACTTGACACTCACTTTAATCTGAGATTTGGATCAACATAATGCATTTTCCACTGCTTCACTTGGAAATGTACTAACCTTATTTAAAGTAACAACAAACAATGAAATAAAAAATTTTAATGGTTAATTTACATGAATAGGAAAACTAAACTATTATACTTTGCTAAAGCCTAATTATTGGTACATTCTACCTTTTTTTTAAGTGCTGAAGTCTTTATTTTGAGGTAATTTTATTATTTATTTATTTTTATTGTTTGGGATTCATCGAGGGTATGAAGATTAGGTTACACTGCTTGCATTTGTTAGATAAAGACCCTGTTATACTTGTGTCCTATCCCTATGAAGTATACTATACACCATGACCCCTATTCTCCGACTCCTCCCCTCTCTCTGCTCCCTCATTCCCTTACCACTCCCCTTGTATTATCTCATCTACTGCCTTCATATTAGAAATGAGTACATTCTCCATTCTTGTGATGCTTTATTAAGAAGAATGTGTTCCACTTCCATCTAGGTTAATACAAAATATGTAAAGTCTCCCTCTCCAACTCTTATACATGTTGCTTATATGATTCTTGCCTGACAACTCATTTCCTCTGACTTAGAGGCTCTTCCAAGGTCTGGCTTATATCCCTGCCCTTGTTCCTCTGGCTAGTATCCACTTACGGTTAAGCTTAGGGCAAGCATTAAGTTACTGTATCTAATGATCCTTCTGCTCTGAGAGTCCTTGCCAGAAATTAGCTTATAATTCCTAAGACTCCCTTTGCCCTAAGAGTTCCTCTGTTTTCTCTCTTCAGTAAGTAAAAGCAGATGAATTATAGCCACTTAAAACATCTTTACCTTTCCTAAAGTGAAGATGTGAAATTATCTTCTCTTCAACAAAAGGACACAGATTGCCTTTTATATGACTTATGCCAAAGAGGAATGTTATTTATATACAATCTTGCATGTATCAATAGCTCATTTCTTTTCATTGGTGAGTAGTACTCCATTGTAAGGATATACCATTATTTTGTTCATCTGTTCTCTGGCTGATAGGTATTTTTCTTATCTTTTTGTAGACATAATTTTCACTTCTTTTGGTTAAATAACAAGGAGTGGAATTATTGGATCAAGAGGTAAGTGCATATTTAATTTATAAGAAATAGTCAAATGTTTTCTCTAAAGTAATTACACCATTTTACAACCTCACTAGCAATGTATGAGTAATGAGTTGCTCAGTATCCTGTTCAACGTCTGTCATTGTTAGTCCAAGTTGTTTCTTGAGTATCTGTATTGCACATATTTTCTCCCAGTCTGTGGCTTGCTTTTTTGTATTCTTAATAGTGCCTTGATGAGAAGTACCTTTAATTTGGAAGAAACTTAGTTTGTCATTTTTCTTTTATATTTAGCGTTTGCTGTGTTCTGTTTAAGAATTGTGGGCTGGGCATAGTGATTCATAGCTATAATCTCAGCATTTTGGGAGACTGAGATAGGAGAGTTGCTTGAGGCCAGTTCAAGATAAGCCTGGGCAATATAATGAGACCTTGTCTCTAAAAAAAAAAAAAAAAAGGTAATTAGCTGGACATAGCCTCCTTGTTAACTCAGAGGCTGAGGCAGAAGGATTGTTTGAGCTCAGGAATTTGAGGAGGCTTCAGTGAACTATGATTTATGCCACTGTGCTCCAACATGGGCATCAGAGTGAGATTCTGTCTCACAAAAAACAAAAAAAAACTTTTGCCTAAGTTATCAAAGATATTTTCCTTCCAATGTTTTCTCCTAGGAGATGTATGCTTTTAGTCTGTTATCTATCTTGAGTTAATTATTGTGTATGATATGAGTTATTTCTTCTGATTCTGATGTCTAATCTATACAGTATAATTTATTGCAAAGATTTTTCTTTCCACATTGAATTGCATTGGCAACTTATTAAGAAGTTATTTGACACACTCTTTCTATATATAGATATGTATATGTATCTGTGTGTGTGCATGCACATATATACTGATCTATTTCCACACTTTCTATTCTTTTTTATTCTGTTCTGTTGATATATTTTTCTACCCTTATACCATACTGTCTCAATTACTATAGGTTTGTATTAAGTTTTAAATTCTTTAGAGTAAAGAATTTGTGCTACTTCTTTTTCAAGATTGCCTTGGCTATTCTAGGTCATATAGTCCCAATTTTAGGCAGAAAATGTTTACTATTTCATCATTGAGAACGATACCTTAGCTGCGCTTTTTTTGTAGGCTTCATGTTTCTTATTAGGCTGAAAAGTTCTCTTTTTAGTTTGCTGGTAATATTTTTCCCCCTTTGAATGGGTGAGTTTTAAACATCTTTAAATACTTTATTACATCTGTTGAGACAATTGTATGATTTTCTCTTTTATTCTGTAAGTGTTGTGAATTACTTGATTTTTGAATATGAAGCCTACCTTGAATTCCTGAGATAAATTCCACTTGGTCATAATTTATTATTCTTTTTTTTTTTTTTTTGAGACAGAGCCTCAAGCTGTCCCCCCTCATCACAGCTCACAGCAACCTCCAACTCCTGGGCTCAAGTGAGTCTCCTGCCTCAGCCTCCCAAGTAGCTGGGACCACAGGCGCCCGCCATAACACCTGGCTATTTTTTTTTTTTTTTGGTTGCAGCGTCATTGTTATTTGGCAGGCTGGGCTGGATTCAAACCCACCACCTTAGGTGTACGTGGCTGGCGCCTTAGCCACTTGAGCCACAGGCGCCAAGCCTATTATTCTTATTAACATTATTTCACACATAGTTATATGCTTCATAATGCCATTTTGGTCAATAACCACATATATAAGAGTTGTTGTCCCTTATAAGACTATAATGTATATATTTTTTATTGTTGGGGATTCATTGAGGGTATAAAGAACCAGGTTACGTTGATTGCATTTGTTAGGTAAAGTCCCTCTTATAATTGTCACCTGCCCCCAAAAGGTGTGTCACACACCGTGAACTCCCAACCCCCTCCCTCCTTTCCTTTCTTTGCTCTTCCTTTCCCTCACCTCCCTCCCTCCTTTCTGTTGCTGTAAATTGTTCTGGCTGGAGACGCAGAGATAAACTAGCAGTCAGAATGTCTCTGAACAGTAGGCTGGCTACTGCTCGCTCAGGTAAATAGCAAAAAACCTTTATTTCTTTCATCCTTATATGAGGGATCTTTACTGCCACACAGCATGTACAAATAATTAATCTATAATCTACTGACTTCTCAAGAATGCCATCTGGCATCCATAAGTCTAACAAATACATGCATAAGATTTTCTAACTATAAAGTAAAAATTAACAATACTAAAAAACAAGATGCCAAGTTTGGCCGAGGTAAAGGTTTCTGGTGACCTCAAGGCCAAGCAACAGACTCTGTTTTTTTGCTTTCAAAGCCCTCCCAGGAAATTCCTCAGATGTACAGATTCTGCCTGCAGAGTCTGCCTATGTGACTGGCCTCCCAGTCCTAATGGAGGGACATCAATGAGGAAGTCCTTTCAATGGATCTTTGAAAACTTCATCACAATGACTGCTTCTAGTCCTTAAAGTCCTCAGGCTATACCTTTCCTCTCTCTGCTCTTCCCTTCCCCCACCCCCTCTCTCCTTCCCTCTTTCTGCTCTCCCCTTCTCCCACCCACCCCCACTGTGTACTAGGTCATCACCTGTCCTCTTAAGAGAATTGAGTACATAGGATTCTTATTTCTCCATTCTTATGATACTTTACTAAGAATAATGTGTTCCACTTCCATCCAGGTTAATACAAAGGATGTACAGTCTTATCTTTTTTTTTCAGTACAGTTTCTATGTTTAGATACTGAAATATCATTGTGTTACAGTTGCCTACAGTATTTAATATGATTACATGCTATACAGTTTTTTTTTTCCTATTGCTTAGGAGCAATAGGTTACCACATAGCCTAGGTGCATAGTCGGCTATACCATTTAGGTTTGTGTAAATACACTCTGTGATACTCATATTGCCTGTATTGTGAGATTTGTTGGATTTGGTTTGCCAACATTTTGGTAAGGATTTTTGCATTGATGAGGGATATTTGACTGTAATTTTCTGTATTGTTTTTCTATTCTGTTTGATCAGTTTCTGCTCAAATCTTTATTATTTCCTTACTTTGCTTGCTTTGGATTTAGTTTGTTCTTTTTTTCCCTGTGCCATAAGGAGGAAAGTTAGGTTGATTTGAGATCTTTCTTCTTTCTTAATACAGGCAAGTCCCCATGTTATAAACATCTGACTTATGTAAACTCTCACTTATGAATGAAGGCTATTATAGGTAATAGGTAAATGTACCTGTTCCAACTTACCTACAAATTCAGCTTAACAACAAACTTAAAGAACCTCTTTCATAACCCAGGGACTACCTGTAGGTGTTTACAACTGCAGAGGTCTCTCTAAACACTGATTTAGTGGCATCTTGTAATTTTTTATGTGGTATCTGCAATTTCATTCTTCTTAATTTTCTGGTTTGCCTCTTGATTTTGTTTTTGACACATTGATTACTTCAGAGCATGTTGTTAGATTTCCACTTATTAGTGAGTTTTCCAATTTTTTTTCTTACTACTGATTTCTAATTTCATTCCATGTGGTCAGAGAGCATACTTTATGTCATTTCTACCCTTTTAAGTTTACTGAGGTCTGTTTTATAGTCTAGCATATGGTCTGTCCTAGAGAATGTTCCATTTGCCCTTGAGAGAAATATATATTCTGCTGTTGCTGGGTAGAGTGTTCTATAGATAATCTGTTAGGTCTAATTGCTTTATAGAGTTTTTCAAGTCTCTTTTTCTTGTTAATCTTCTGTTTAGTTGTTCCACCCATTCAAAGTGGAGTATTGAAATCTTCAACCATTGTTGTTGAATATTTCTTTCTCCCTTTCTTTGTGTGAGGTTTTGCTTCATGTGTTTGGTGCCTATTATTAGTATCACATCTTCCTGAAGGATTTATCCTTTTATTAGTATAAAATGTCTCTCTTTAGGAGCATTTTTTGCTTGTTTTAAAGTCTATTTTGTCTCCTACCAGTATAGCTACTTCTGGCTTTCTTATGGTTGCTGTTTTCAAGGTATGTCTTTTTTTATCTTTTTACTTTCAATTTCAATTGAAATTAAACTGTGGCTTCTGTAGACAACATACAGTTGGGTCTTTTTTTTCCTGCAATTTTGGCCGGGGCAGGGTTTGAACTTGCCACCCCCAGTATATGGGGCTGGCACCCTACTCCTTGAGCCACAGGCACCGCCCTGGGTCATGTTTTTTATCTAGTCTGACAATCTGCGTGATAAGTGTCTCATGCCTTCTTTTGTTCCTTCATTATTCTTTACTGATTTCTTTGGCATTAAGTGAGTATTTTCTAATATAGCAGTTTAATTTCTTTAATGATTTTCTATTTTTAAGCTTTCTTTAAATGGTTGTTTTGGGGGTTACCATATATTACACACTGCAACTTATAAGAGTCAATTTTTTATTTATACTGGCTTAATTCCGGTGATGTACAGAGATATTATTCCTACATAGCTCTATTCCTTTTCCTCCATTGTTGTCATATTATTGTTTTATATATGTAAATATAATATCTCTTAATGTTACAAAGTCAACAGTACACTGTTAAAATTACTACCTATGAGGAAAATTACTACCTATGAGGTATTTCCTTAGTACCATACAGTTTTTGCTCCCACACACCTCTTTTGTGCTGTGTTTACAAGTATATTACACATGCATTACATTTATTGAAGATACAAGCCCAGCCATACCATTGTATATGTATTATTTTATATAATCCCTTTTATTTTTTTATTTTTTAATTAAATCATAGCTGTATATGTTAATGATGGTACAATCCCTTTTTAAAATCAGTTAAGAGAAGTTAAACACATACACAGCTATGATTTAATTAAAAAATGAAAAAATAAATCATAGCTGTGTATGTTAATCATGGTATAATCCCTTTTAAAATCAGTTAAGAGAAGAAAAGAGGAAAATACACATTTATGCTGTCTAGTAATTACATAATTGCCTTTTTAGGAGCTCTTTCTGGTTTTGTGTGGATGTGAATTCCTTTTGTTGTAGGAAAACAAGGCCCAGTGGAGAGAAAGAACACCCAAACACTGTGTTAAAAGAGAAAGGGCTTTATTCCAGTTGGCAGAACAGCGGCAGACCAGAGTCCAAAATAGCCATGCTCCTGAACTGGCTCAGTCTTTTTATCTCCAGTCAAAAAAGTTAACTTTCTCAGGTACCCGTGGGCCAGAACTTGGTCAGTTTGAATCAAGCTGGAGAAGTGGCTGGGTCTTTTGCAGAACTGCAGGCAAGCATTAGTTTCTAAGTCCCAGGAAGTTAAGTTTCTATATATTCCTAAGCACTGAGTTACCCCAGGGAGGGCCTTACCGCTGTGTCCTTGGGCCCTCCTTGAGAAGACCTCTGTTCTCTTAGACCTTACTTTTTCCAAGTATTCTCTCTCATTTCCCCTTTGAGACTCCATATGTATTTTAATTTGGGGTCTTACTATAAGCTTCCTCCTATAGCAGCTGGTAGTGTTAATTTGACAACTGTCTCAACCATCCAGCATGTGGCCTTGACTACTAATGGAAGGAGATAGGGAATAATTAAGCTAACTCTGGTAAGGGCTAGTACTCCTCCCAGTAAGGTTTTAAATTCTCTTAAGGGTTGAAAACCAGTCTATCCACAGGTTTTGAGGGCTTTATCTGTTCTAAGTCTGCACTGGGACATGGACCAATGTCTGGGTTTTTCTTTACTGTGTCTCCTATAACTTTTACTTGGTTATTAATTTGCAAGACTAGCTTGAGGGGTTACATTGGCCCACAGAGCAATCTATCTCCACTACTCTTTTGTGAGCATAATATTTCTTTTGCTATAGTCCTCACTATCTCAGGTGCCTTCTATCATACATTTTCACCTTTCACATTCAATCACACACCACTTTGCTATGAAATCTAAGGTGATTCTTTTCCATTCCTTCTTCCCCAGCTATTTCCACTATAGCAGTACTGCAGGCATCAAACTTTAGAGTCACCTGGCTGGGTTTTCCTATTTCCCTGGTCTGGACAAGTATCATATTTTAGGAACTGTGACTCCTCTTGGGTCCTCTACCTAGGCCTTAATTGTACCATGGTGGTGGGGACTCCATGGAGTTGTAATATACATATGGATTTTCACCTTTCCTTGTGTCACTTATTGTGTACTGTGTCCAATTATGAGTGCAAACTCCCTCTGGGTGCCTTTGCATTCATAAAAGCTATAAAAGAGTCACCCTTTGTCCTTAGTGGTCTGGGTACACAGATCATATTCTCCTGCCCCTTTCCCAAAGTCCAATTAAGACAAGTCCCATGAGGAATTTCCTCAGGCTTCAGCTTTGCATTGACCAGCCAGCTCCTGGTATGTGGCTGGAGCAGGGCATGTTGACCGCCTCCAGAGTTACCTTGCAGGGGGTGGCTGGATCTATTTTTGCTACCCATGAGGGCAGTGAAGCTCTTTTCAGCCAATGCCTTCCATCTTCACTGATGTGGTTGTGGTGAGGATGACGATATAGGATCCCTTCAACCTTGGTTTGAAAGGGACTGTGTTCTAATCCTTGACACAGACTTGGTCCCCTGGAGAGAAAGGGTGTATAGACACAGAAGCTAAACATAACACAGTTAATTACAGTAGAGATCTTTTTTGCTACTTTTCCTAGAGCTTCTGATTGCCTGTGCAATTCAATCTTTCCTGTTCTTTTAGGAGTCCCTGGTAAATTGCAGAGGATTGATGTATGCCTGTTATACATTATCTCATAAGGGGAGTACCCTGACCCTTTCAGTATCTAATACTGAACAAGACCAGGGGCAAGAAGCTTTGCTTCCTGGCAGTTCACTGATTCCTGCTTTTATGGTTCATGCATTCTACCTTGCCCAAGCTTTGAGGCCTGTATGTTACATATAGTTTCCAGATGATATTCAAGGCGTTAGCTGTCATTTGCACTATCTTTGTTATGAAGGCTGGTCCATTATGAGATCCAGTCTGGAATGGCAACCTAAACTGTGGGATGATTTCTCTGGGCAACATTCTTACTATTTCACGAGTGGGGTGAAGGCTTCTAGTTTCCTTCACATTTGCACATCTTCAAAAGGGGCTTCCTTGTAGGACTGAAATTCAAGTGGCAAGGATGTTCCTTGTTTAGCTTTGTGTAGGTTGCATGCCACACAATGCTGACTGACTTTCTTGGCAAGGGTGATTAAGAGAGGAATGTAGAAGTATCTCCCCAGAAGTTTCTTAATTTTCTTTTTTCTTTTATGCTAAGTGCATGGCCTCATGCATAAAACCTCTATAACTAACCTTGGATTTTTACACAGTAAACTTTGATATTTGGTGGGGCATGAGTTGGTCAACCATTGGTGCCCTTTGGTGTTCACAAGAGTGAGCATTGCATATTGTACCCGGACTGTTAAGTTCTGTCCAAAGTCAACTTATCAGCCTCTTGTACCAGCATGGCAGTGTCTTCAAGTGTTGTTAGGCATAGGGGCCATCCTTTCAAGACCCTATCAAGTTGCTTAACGAGATAAGTAACTGTTCTTCCCCAGGATCCTATAATCTGGTAAGCACTACCTCAGCTGTTCTATTTCTTTCTGATGCATACAGTTCAAAAGGCTTGGCCAGGTCAGGGAAGCCTGCCACCAGGGCTGCCTGCAGTTCTTCCTTTAGCCTCTTGAAGGCTTTTGGTTGGTCACATTTCTACTCTATTAGTCCTTTCTCTCCCTGCTTTGTGGCTTTATACAATGGTTAGGCCAGTCTGTATGTCATACAGTCTTTCATAGAAATCCCCAGGGCTTTCATCTGGCTTCTGCATGACCTCAGCCATCTTGCATATGTTTGTGGCTTTCTGGCTTTCCTACACTGACAGGGATAAAGTCAAGGTTGGTTCCAGGGTAAGAGAATGAAACCATTTAGCAGTCACCTACAAGTATCTACAAGTTTTGGATTTCAAGGCTAAGGTTCACACAATGAGAACATTAGTATTTTTATTTATAGTCTTAACACAGTTCTTGGGATAATACTTACTTTTAAGAGTCCCTACAGAACTGATCCAAAGTTCTGGGCAATTCAAGTGAATATTCCTAAACATCAGTTGGATGTGGGACCACTTGTGGGGCCGTGTTGCAGCCATACCACTTACTAGGAAATTTTTCGTCAGGTTCCAAGTTCTCCTGAGGTATCTATATAGACACAGTGGATAGTGTTTAATACTGCATAAATTTTTCAAATGTAGCCCATAGGCTGCCTTTGTTGAGACTTAAGGCTTCAGAGCACATATTAATACTATATATAAAATTCCATATTCTTTGGCCAGTCTCTTAGTCCTGTTTAACAGATTAGTCTAGTTAAATAGCTATGTCTCATTTTATGAGCTGGCATTGCAGACAAGGCTGGACTCTAATACAGGTGGGTAACAGTTTTTTCTTTTTGAACCATTTTTCTGATTTCTCACTTTACTAAAAAAAAAAAAAATTATAGCAGAACTGATTGCCAAAATAAACTGTACTTTCCATATACCAGGTCTGATTATTTGCATAAAGTGCAGCAAGACTATTAGTCATCTAGGCTTTTCTATCTTTTAAATTTGGCTTTTCTGGAACCTTTTATAAGGAATCTTAGGTTAGACTTGAAAGTCTCTCAAAAGCCCAAGTTTCATCTGTGCCATTCGATACCTGTATGCTTTGGGTAAATTCTTCTTTTCTTGAGGTCTGAAAGCAAATTGTGATTCCTATGGCATTCTTTACTCACCCAGAGATCAGGAAATATTATTGATGAGGTGTCTGGTCAGTCTTTTCAGCGGGCTTTTTTATTGGCCTTATAAAATCGACCTTAATTAATTCCTTAAACCACTCTGGATACCTCTGAAAATGGTACTCCAGTCAAAGCCTTAGTAAAATAACTGGTGTCTTCCATTGTGTCCTATAGAATAAAACAGATTCTTATTGAATTTCCGCAAATAACTATACTGTCAGAAATTAAGAATACTTAACAAATGGTTTTCAAATTCCAGAGAAATAAAGGAGAGAGAAATATAAATGCTTCAAATTTTGCTCGTAACTACATACATTGCTGAAAATTACAAACATTTTGAACTCAAAAGACAGAAAACAGCTTTCTTGATTTCTTGAAAACAGAACACAGAAAGAAACATCAATGTTTCAAACAAAAAGCCATAATGAATCAGCTCAGTTCCATGTAACTGATTTCTGTTCTGTTTGAAGTTAGCTTAGCAATACTCATAGACATGTTAGCTTTCTTTTTTTTTTTTTTTTTGGCCAGGGCTGGATTTGAACCCACCACCTCTGGCATATGGGGCTGGTGCTCTACCCTTTTGAGCCACAGGTGCTGCTCTGACATGTTAGCTTTCTAATTAAAGTCCTGGAAATTTCCTGTAGTCCTTTTAGTCTGATGGTATTAAATCTCCAAAGCCATCAGAAATTTGAATTCAAGAGAACTTGCCAACCTTTTCTACTACTTTCCTTGAAGGACAAATTTTGGACTTAGCCACTTAATTACAAAAACACTTTCTGAGAGGAATTAAAATTATTACTGACAATATACTAAGACAGACTAATATTTTCTAATATTAGAACCTATATACATAATCCGTAGAAAAGTAATCCATAGAAAAGTAACCACCATTTCAGATTTGACAATGTTTCTTATACAGTTTTAATATACCAAATAAGCCTAATATGTCTTTCTCAGATTTTCAGTGGTCTTAATATTTCAAAAAGAACAAACTTAGAGTTTTGATTTTGGAAGGTTGGTCAAATATCAAAGGCTTAAAACATTTATTCAAACAAGATCACAAGCCAATAGATTCTAAAGGCAATACAGAGCCAACTGGATCACATGCAAATTCCTTCACAAATTTCCTTTTATGAGTCTTATTCAATCTGCAGACAATTTAAAAACATCCTAAACCTTCTGGTTTTCCCTGCCTTTCATTTTCTTAAATAACCAGTCATTGTGTTATAGGACAAAATTTACCACACAAGATCCTTTCTTATACAATGCCATTTTCCTTTCTAATTTTTCTTACTCTCAAAAAACCACTTTTCACAAAACAGGATCACAGTTTACTATGAAGTTAATTATTCACTTGGCTAACTGATAATTAGGTTTTTTGGGGTTTTTTTGCAGTTTTTTTGGCTGCAGGCTGGGTCTGAACCCACCACCTTCAGCATATGGGGCTCGTGCCCTACTCCTTTGAGCCACAGGCGCCTCCTGATAATTAGGTTTAAAAGGCAAGAATCTTATTCTTTGACAAAGACTCAGTTTCCCAAACAATTTAAACAAATTATTACATTTTATAAATAAAAGACATTTTATGGAATATAAGATGACTTTAAGGTTTTAAGTTACCGAAAAAGGCTCTGAAACCACAATGTAGGCATCATTTCTGATGTCTTTTCACTGTTCCCTAAGTCTCACATGGCCACATGGCATCAATGATGCTACAAAGGACAGGACCTGTGTCCTTAATTCATTTACCAGGTTCAGAGTTCAAGACAGAAAGCAGGAAATTAGAACATTGTGTTTCTCTTAGAATAGCCAGGGGCCAAAGTTCGATCAGGAAAGAAGGGGCCATGTAGGCTAGCCTGTGCCCTGTAGCTGCTGGCCTAAATATAAGGAACATGTCCCTTAGGGTCCACCATAGCTACTTCCCTGGACATCAGAATTCAGAGGCTCTAAATCTAGAACATAAACTCACAGTCAAATCTGGCAAATTTAGAAATACTATAGAGATGGCAATTTTATGATCTTGGAACACTTGAATTTTAATAACAGGTTTAAAAATAATTTTATCTCAAAGGATACCACAGTCACTTGAACAACAAGGCATTTGAGTCATTCCTGCTCACACAAAGTTCTCAGTCTCCCTGGAGACATAGTTACCTCATAGTCTCCTGTAAACCTTTCCTTAAAATGCTTCAGTATAGTTACCAGTGACTTCCCCTGTGTGTTTCTTATTTCCTTTCCTCAGACAAACCACAAACACAACACAGATGGGACAAAAATGGGGATACAGATGGGAGCAGTCACACAATCATTTCATTCTGTGAAGGGGAAGCAGAGCCTTGCCTATTGTTATCTATCTCAGTCAGTCTCTAAGCACTCACATGGACACAATTCCAACCTTTTCCCAACCTATTTCCTAACCTGGAAAGCCTCGATTTCCCACTCGAACCGCCACTTAGCCATATGAAGTGTCCTATGGTATCATGGTTGGTAACCAATACTTACATCAGCCCTGTAAGGGGAAGTTGGAACTCTACCCTCGTTGTCCATCTCACACCACACCCTCACTCTTTCTTACACCTCTCACTAGTCCTGATGGTGATCTAATAATGCTCAGGGGTTGATCACACCCCTCTTGCACTCAAATATAGTGGGCCCCAACTGGTACTACCTTGCCTCAGACATCTCTCAGTGCAGGTGCCAGTTCCTGAATACCAGTTCCTCCCAGTGTTTGACTCCTCAAAGAACCGCCAAGGGGGTCTTTTCTCTCCCTAGTTGAGGCAAATCTGCCATCACCCAGGCTGATGTGGGCCCCCTATGGGTATCCAGAGGATTGATGGCAACCACCAGGTGCATCTGAGCCTGTTCTCTCCTCAGGTGGTCTCATTTTCCAGTCAGGGAACTAAAAATGTTGCAGGAAGCTGAGGCCCAATGGACAGAAAGAACACTGAAACATTGTGTTTAAAAAAGGAAGGGCTTTATTCTAGTCATTGGAGCAACAGCAGACCAGAGTCCAAAATGGTCATGCTCCCCAACTGGCTCAGTCTTCTTTCTATCTTCACTAAAAAAGTTCTGGCCCACAGGTACCTTTCTCATTGGTCAGTTTGAATCACTCAGAAGAAGTGGCTTGAGCTTTTACAGAAGTGGAATCAAGTGTTAGAATCCAGGTCCAGAATATATAGAAGTTAAATTTCTATATATTCCTATGTGCTGAGTCATTACAGGGAGGACCTTGCAGCTGTGTCCTTGGGCCCTCCTTGAGAAGGCCTCTGTTCTCTTAGACCTTACTTTTTCCAGGTATCCTCTCTCACTTTATGAAGTCATTTGCTTTCTATTTCAACTGTTTTCTTTTCATATTTCTTGTATGGCAACTCTGCTACCAACAAATCTTCTCAGTTTCTGTTTATCTGGGAAAATTTGTATTCACATTCATTTTTGCAAGATAACGTTGGTGGATATAGTTTTTGGTTGGCAGGAGTTTTGTAGGTTTTTTTGTTTTGTTTTTTTAATCTTTGAACACCTTGAATATATTATTTCACTGCCTTCTGGCTTCTGTTGTTTCAGCTGAGAAATCAGCTGTTAATCAACTATAATAAGTAATAAGTCACTTTTCTCTTCATGCTTTCAAGATTTTCTTTTTGTCTTTAACCTCTAGTATTTGTAAGTGATGTGTCTGTTCATAGACATATTTGCATAATATATTCTTCTGGGAGTTCATTGAGCTTCCTCAATGTGTAGATTGTTTTTCAAGAAATTTAGGGAGTTTTCAGCCATTCTACTTTTTCCGACTGCTTTCTCTCCCCTCCTTCCAGTACTTCTTTTATGCATATATGTGTATTGTTAATGGTATCCTACGTTTCTCTCAGGTTCTCTTCACTTTTGTTATGCTTTTTCTCTTTGTTCTTTGGCCTGCATAATCTCTATCAATTTGACTTCAAGTTCACTAATTATTTTTCTGTCAGTTCAAATCTACTGATGAGCCCCTAGTGAATTTTTTACTCTTGTCATTGTATTTTCAACTCTAGAATTCTGTTTGGATTTTTTAAAAATAATTCTACTTTTTTATTGATAGTCACTATTTGATATGACATTGTCATCATGATTTCCTTTTCATCTCCTATAATAGTGTCTTTTAATTCTGTGAACATGTTTATAATAACTACTTTGATGCATTTTTCTATTAAATTCAATTTCTGACTGTAATCACAAGCAGTTTCTATTGCCTGCTTTTTTTCAATATGTGGTTTTTTCTTTCTTGTTTATTTGCATGTGTCATAAATTTTTGTTGGAAATTGACATTTTAGATAATATATTGTAGCAACTCTCAGTACTATTGTCCACCTTAGGAATTGTTAGTTTTATTTTCTTGCTTATTTTTTCTTTTTTTTATTACTTTGAATTGTTTTATAAATTTTAAATTACTTTTAAGTTAACACAATATTTGTACATTTTTATAGAGCATATGTAATATTTTGATACATATATACAATGTATAATACTCAAATCAGGGTATTTAGGATGTTCACCACCTCAAACATTTATCAGTTCTTTATTTTGGGAACATTTCAAGTGTTCTCTTCTAGTTATTTTGATATATACAATATGTTGTCAATTATAGTCAGCCCTACACATCTTATTTAATACTAGAACGTCTTTCTTCTATCTAACTGTGCTTATTTATTTTTAACTTGACTGGCTTATTTTAATGAAGTTTATTTGCCACTCACAGTATTAAGTCTTTAATACTGCTCCTCAGGAATGTACAGCTTTAGTATATCCACAGCCACCCTGGGCTAACAGAGATTTTGTTAGGGCTCTCTTTTTCTCCTTCCCTGACCATCCCCAGCTTTCAGACTCTCTAATTGGTGGCTGATTGCTTTATTGTTTTAAATAATCCTCTTGGGCATAAATTGTTCCTTGAACTAATCAAATTAAATTCTTTTCCCTTTGAAAACATGGTTTCTGGGGTCAGTATTTGATATTTGTTCTGATCCCAGAGGGGCTCCTCCTAGCTACATTATTACCTGGTTCTCTCCTGAAAACTTGCTGACCTTTAGTTCAGCCTGTATTTTGAATTTCCTTCGAATTTCTTTTTACCATAATCATCTCACTTCTTGAAAGCACACTTAGGTTTTCACTTCTCTGCCTTCCATTACAAATGAAATCAGTTCCTTTGGGCAAAGACTAGGAACCGTGTTTTATGACCTGTTTCTCCCCCCAGGCAAAATCTCTGAGCTAAGGCTCTAGAACTCTTGGTTGAGACAATTGTAAACTTCTGTTTGATTGAAACCCCTGCACTCTGGAAGATAAGTAGTTGGTGGGGATGAACTGCTTGGCTCCTCTCTCCTTGTGTGGAGCCTCCACCTCATAAGTCAGGTCAAGGGTCATCAAGGCCCCATTATTCAGGCCTCTGTACCTTGAGTGGTAGCTGGGCATATAAGAGAGTCCCTACCACACTTGCTCTTTCCACTATCAGAGAAAGTCTAGAGAAAGGCAGCACTTTATCATAGCCCAGTGGTAAGGCACCTAACCTCATTCAGAAATAATGAGAAGATGCCCCTCAGGAATCAACAGAAGAGAACCTGCACTTTCACCTCCACCTGAAAGTAATAAGGTGGCACCACTAGCCCCCACTTCCCTTGTCACAGGAGCGTCACAGAAAGCCAGGTAAAAGGTTTAAATAAGGTCCAGAGTCCAAAAACATAATGCAAAGATGTTCCTGGTTTCAAAATAAAATCACTTATCATAGCAAGAAAATGTCAGTGTGTCTGAGCTTCAGAAATGGGTAGCTGGTGACAGGAAGAAAAATACTAATGTCTTTCTCTTCCTGGTAAGAAAGCCCTTTGGTTGGGAGCTTGAGAGAAAGGAAACTGTGTTGTTGACTATAGCAGTCTGGAGTAGAACCCCCACCTCTGAACTGTGAGAGTGGGAGGGAGGATGTGTTTTTGGTTCAGTACCACAGACCCTTACTTTTCTTACTGAATTATAGATTTTCTTAAAAGATATTTCTTCTTTTTTAGTTTTCCTTAGGCCCATTTATAGAGGCTTTACATTTTTTTAAAAAGTAAGTTTTACCAGTTTCACTGAGAAGAGAATCAGTGGAGCTCCTCACCCTGTCATTCTGGAAGTCAGCTCTTCCTATAGTGTGTTTGTGTGTGTGTGTTTATTTCTTTGTATGTCATTTTTATTTATTTATTTATTTATTTGAGACGGAGGCTCAAGCTATCCCCCTGGGTAGAGTGCCATGGCATCACAGCTCATAGCAACCTCCAACTCCTGGGCTCAAGCGAGTCTCCTGCCTCCGCCTCCCAAGTAGCTGGGACCACAGGCGCCCACCACAATGCCCAGCCATTTTTTTTTTTTTGGTTGCAGCCATCATTATTGTTTGGCGGGCTGGGCTGGGGATTCGAACCCACCACCTTAGGTGTACATGGCTGGCACCTTAGCCGATTGAGATAAATGGCTATATTTTAAAAGTCTCCTTATGCAGCAGCGCCTCTGGCTCACTGGGTAGGGCGCTGGCCCCATATACCGAGGGTGGTAGGTTTAAACCTGGCCCTGGCCAAACTGCAACAAAAAAAATAACCTGGTGTCCTGGTGAGTGCCTGTAGCCCCAGCTACGGGGGAGGCTGAGGCAAGAGAATTGCCTAAGCCTAAAAGCTGGAGGTTGCCGTAAGCTGTGATGCCACAGTCTCAAAAAAAGAAAAAAAAAGGCTCCTTATTCAAAGGAATATTCAAAGAGAAATAAGAGATGAAATGATGATATTAGAAACCAGATTTTGGGGGTGGGTGGGTGGAACAAGATGGCAGACCAGAAGGATCATTCAGCTGAGCTCTCTTAGAATGACTGGGGAGAAAGAGAGAACCCAGTCATACCTGGTACAGGGACTTTACCCAGAGTCATAGCTCAGGGAGCACAGCGAAGAGGTGGTGAGCTGGATGCAGGATATGATCTGGAGCTGTGGAAATCTGAAGAATTAGTCAAGCGATTGCAACTGGCTGGGATGGACTGCCCTGCCCCAACACGTCTGGACAGGAGAAGCCTTTCCAGTGTTTTCAGTTGTTGGGGAAGCTGAGTGATGAGTGGAAAGCTTGAAAGAATGGGCAGACTTAAACAGTATACAGCAACCAAATTTGAATGCTGATTGAAGTGGATTTGCTATGGATTTGGTGGCTTGTGAGGAAGCCATACTGAGAAGGTCTTGGTGGCCAGGGAGCTATCACTGTGGGAAGGTCTTGAGAAGGTCTTAGCAGGGGCCTAAAGCATAGCCATCTTAGTTTTGCCTGCCGGGATCAGAGCTCCATTCCTGGGACAGGCTGAGGCACCCCACAGGAACTGATCTCAGGGGGTGTGTGAGACCTGCCCCTGAAGAATTCTTGTGAACTTTAAGATTCCAACCCAGAAGGGTCTGAATGCTGAAGAAACAATCAGGCAATCACTAAAGACAACTAAATTTGGAATAAGGACCATAGAGGTTGCTAGCTCTGCTCTCTGTCTCCTAAAAAGACCACAGCACCACCTGGGGTCCTGGTGACATATTGCAACATATTGTCATCAAGAGCAAGGGCTTCTGTTTATTTGGCTTTGCTCAGGCTGAGGCCACTTTAATACCTAAGCTCTGAGACAAGCTAATTTGAAATAAAGGAGGCAATAAGAAGGAAATAGGAGGACAAGGATGTGAACAAGAAGAAAGAACACTTGAGGAGCCAACAGAAAAATTCGGGCAACATGAAAAGTCAAAACAGAGTAACTCCCCAAGGTACCATGAGGCAGCTACTGCAGAAGACTCTACCTATAAAGAATTAATGGGCTTGACAGAAAGGGAATTTAAAATATGGTTGGTAAAGACAATCAAAGGAATGGACAAGAAAATGGAAAGACAGAACCAAAAGTCAGAGGAGCGATACATATAATATAGAGAGGATAT
This sequence comes from Galagoides demidoff, assembly GCA_963574575.1. Lineage (NCBI taxonomy): Eukaryota > Metazoa > Chordata > Mammalia > Primates > Galagidae > Galagoides > Galagoides demidoff. The sequence goes on from CAUYQV010131200.1 coordinate 38,845, forward strand.
GGTGGAGCTTAAGGAAATGAAGGAGACAACCAGGGAATGTAAAGATGCAGTAGAAAGTATCAAAAATAGGTTAGACCATGGAGAAGAAAGAAACTCAGCGCTAGAGGATAAAGTGTTTAAGTTAACCCAGGTAGTCAAAGAGGCAGAAAAGGAGAGAGAGAAAGCAGAACAGGCCCTTGGAGAACAACAAGACTCCATGAAGCGTTTAAACATATGAATAAAAGGGATTCCTGAAGCAGAAGAAGATTGTTCCAAAGGAATGGAAGCCCTCCTGGAGACTTACCATAAATGAAAACGCACCAAGTTTTAGTAAAGACCTGACACACTCCTTTCAGATGGATATCAAACCCCAGGTCATTTCACCTCAAACAGAGCCTCTCCAAGACTCATTGTAATGAATTTGTCCAAAGACAAGATGAAAGAAAAATTTCTGCAAGCAGCCAGGTGCAAGCGCCAACTGACCTACAGAGACAGAGCCGTTAGGATAATAGCAGACTTTTCAACTGCAACTTTAAGTCTGCAACTTTACAAGCTAGAGGAGAATGGTCATCCGTCTTTGACATTCTTAAACAAAACAATTTTTATCCTAGAATTCTGTATCCTGCTAAACTGAGCTTCAAAATTAATGGAGAAATAAAATCTTTTGCGGCTATCCACGCAACTGAGGAAATTTGCCACAACAAACCAGCTCTACAGGAAATACTTAAGACATATTCTCAACAATGACCACCACAATGGACTACAAGCAAAGGAAACACCTAGAAGCCAAAGGCCAAAACTTAGCTTCCTCAGTGGTGCAAAGGATAAAACTACACAACAGACTTTCACAAAATAAGATGAATAAAAGTCCACCACACTTACCAGTTCTCTCAATAAATGTCAATGGACTGAATTCACCACTGAAGAGGCACAGGCTGGCTGATTGGATAAAAAAGCACAAGCCATCCATATGCTGTCTCCTGGAGACACACCTAGCCTTGAAGGACAAATTAAGACTCAGGCTAAAGGTATGGAAAACAGTATTTTAAGCAAATGGAAATCAGAAGAAAGGAGAGGTTGCAATCTTATTTTCAAATACAAGCGGGTTTAAAGCAACTAAAATTAAGAAAGACAAAGATGGACACTTTATACTGGTCAAAGGGACAATAAGACAAGAAGACATTTTAATTTTAAATATTTATACACCCAACTTAAATGCTTAAATGATTTATGAAACAGACCTAGATGGATCTGAGCAATATGATATCCCATAACACCATATTAGTCTGGGATTTTACCACACCTCTGGCAGAAGTGGACAGATCTTATAAACAGAAACTAAAAGATACAAAGGACTTAGATGTGACCCTAGAACAAATGGGATTAATAGACATATACAGAACACAGTATTCCAAAGCCAAGGAATATACATTTTTCTTGTCAGCCAATGGAACGTACTTCAAAACTGACCACATCCTAGGATACAAATCAAACCTCAGCAAAATTAAAAGAATAGAAATTATACCTTGTGTCTTCTCAGATCACAAGGCAATAAAAGTGGAACTCCAACAAAAACATTCACCCCCACACAAAGACTTGGAAATTAAACAAACTTATGTTGACTGACAGTTGGGTTCAGGAAGAGATAAAAGAGAAAATTGTCAAATTCCTCAAATATTACAACAATGAAGACAAAAGTTACCAAAACATGTGGGATAAGCAAAAGCAGTCTTAAGAGGGAAGTTTATCACATGAGATACCTGCATTTGAAAAGCAGAAAGAAAGTGCATCAACAACCTCATAAATCATCTTATGGAATTGGAAAAAGAAGAACAATGTAATACGAAACCCAGTAGAAGAAATATTAAAATAAATATTTGGTTATTAAAAGAAATAACCAAAATTAAATCATTTTAATGATGAAATTGGAAACAAGAATTATTCAGAAGATTAACAAATAAAAGGTTGGTTTTTTGAAAAAAAATCAATAAACCTTTGGTTAGATTAACTAGAAACAGAGAAGTAAAATCTCTAATACCCTTAATCAGAAATAATAAAGGAAAAATAATAACAAGTGCCACAGAGATACAAGAGATCTCTCTGAGTACTATAAGAAACTCTATGCCTAGAAATTTGACAATGTGGAGGAAATGGAGCAATACCTGGAATCACACCCTCTCTCTAGACTTAATCAAGAAGAAATAGATCTCTTGAACAGACCAATTTTAAGAACTGAGATCAAAGAAACAATAAAAAATCTCTCAACCAAAAAAATGCCCTAGCCCAGATGGCTGCACACCAGAATTCTATCAAGCCTTCAAAGAAGAGCTTATACCCATATTGTAGAAATTTTTCCAATAAATTGAGAAAGAAGGAATCTTCCCCAACACATTCTGTGAAGCACATATCACCCTAATATCAAAAACACAAAAATACTCAACTGAAAAGGAGAACTTCAGACCAATTTCACTAATGAATATAGATGCAAAAATTCTCAGCAAAATCCTACCCAACAGATTACAGCTCCACATTAAAAAAACCATTCATTATGATCAATTAGGCTTCATCCCAGGGATGCAAGGCTGGTTTAATATATGCAAGTCTATAAATGTAATTCACCATATCAACAGAAGCAAAAACAAAGACCATATTATCCTCTCAATAGATACAGAAAAAGCATTTGATAAAATTTAGCATCCTTTTATAATTAGAACACTTAAGAATATAAACATAGGTGGCACATTTCTGAATCTTATTGAAGCCGTCTACAACAAACCCATAGCTAATATTATACTGAATGGAGTAAAATGGAAAACTTTCTCACTTAGAACTGGAAACAGACAAAGTTGTCCTCTGTTGCCACTACTATTCAACATAGTGCTGGAAGTTCTAACCAATACAATCAGTCAAGGGAATGAAATAAATGGCATCTATATTGGGGCAGAAGAGATCAAACTCTTGATCTTTGCCAACGATATGATCTTATACTTAGAGAATCCCAAAGACTCAACCCCAACCGTAAGACTCCTGGAAGTGATAAAAAAATATAGCAATGTCTCAGGATATATAATCAATGTACATAAGTCAGTAGCCTTTGTATATGGCAGTAACAGCCAAGATGAGAAGCTAATCAAGGACACAATTCACTTCACAATAGCTTCAAAAAGAAATGGAATATGTAGGAATATACCTAATAAAAGAGGGAAAGGACCTCTACAAAGAAAAGTACAGAATCCCAAGAAAAGAAATAGCAGAAGATATTTACAAATGGAAGAACATACCATACTCATGGCTGGGAATAATCAACATTGTGAAAATGTCTATACTACCCAAAATAATCTACAGATTTAATACAATCTATAGATAATATTAATCCCCATTAAAATATCATCATCATACTTTCAAGATTTGGAAAAAATAATTGTTCATTTTGTATGAAACTAGAAGAAACCTCATATAGCCAAGGCAATTCTTAGTAATAAAAACAAACCCAGGGGTATCACCCTACCAGACTTTTGGCTATACTACAAGGTCATAGTGATCAAAACAATATGGTATTAGGCCAAAAATAAAGACACTGACATTTGGAATTGAATAGAAACCCATGAGGTGAAACTAACATCTTAGAGCCATCTGATCTGTGATAAACCAAATAAGAACTTATACACTTATACTGGGAAAAAGAATCCCTATTCCGTAAATGGTGCTGGGAGAATTGAGTAACTACATTTAAAAGACTGAAACTGGACCCACACCTCTCACCACTTACAGAAATTGATTCAAGATGGATAAAGATTGAAATCTAAGGCATGAAACAGTAAAAATCCTCAAAGAAAGTGTGGGGAAAACACTCGAAGATATTGGCCTAGGAAAGACTTTATGAAGAAGACTTCTGTGACAAATGCAACAACAAAAATAAACAAATGGGACTTAATTAAACTGAACAGCTTCTGTATAGCCAAGGAACCAACAGCCAAAGCAAACAGACAACCTTCAGAATGGGAAAAGATATTTGCATATTATGAATCAGACAAAAGCTTGATAACTAGGATATATATATAGAACTCAAATTAATCAACAACAACAAAAAAGGTCCAACAATTCTGTATATCACTGGGCAAGAGAGATGAATAGACCCTTCTCTAAAGAAGACAGATGAATGGTTTAAAAAGTTATGAAAAAATGCTCATCATTCCTAATCATCAGAGAAATGTGAATCAAAACTACCCTGAGATATCATCTAACCCCAGTGAGAATGGCCCACATCACAAAGTCTCAAAGCTGCAGATGCTGGTGTGGATGTGGAGAGAAGGGAACACTTTTACATTGCTGGTGGGATTACAAACTAACACAACCTGTTTGGAAGTATGGAGAATCCTCAAAGAAGGTTCTTCTGGATCCTACCCAGAAGAAAATAAAATCCTTTTATCAGAAGGACATTTGCACTAGATTGTTTATTGCAACTCAATTTACAATCACCAAAAAGTGGAAATAGCCTAAATGTCCACCAATCCAGGATGGATTAACAAGCTGTGTTATATGTATACCATGGAATATTATTCAGCAACTAAAAAAAATGGAGACTATACATCTTTTGTACTAACTTGGATGGAGGTGGAACACATTCTTCATCTTAGTAAAGCATCATAAGAATGGTGAAGGAAGAATCCAAGGTACTCTATTCTAAAATGAAGACAGTAGATGAGCTAATATGGCGGTGGGGGTGGGGGTGGGTTAATGAGCAAGTGGGGAGAGGGGAGGAGAGAAGGAGATGGGGGGGGTCATGGTGTATGGCACACATTTTGGGGGTGGGACACAATTATAAGAGGGACTTTATCAATCACTGTAACCTAATTCTTTGTATCCTCAATGAATCCCAAACAATTTAAAAAAAGGAAAAAAAAAAAAAGAAGCCAGATTTTACATGGGACTATTTGAAAATATTCTTCCAAGTTAAGTAAATGAAGATTAGGGTTTCAAAATTAAATGCAGAAATACAAGATCAGCTAACAGAAATTAAATGCATCATTTCGAGATGAAAGTATTTTGTTTTAAAGGCTAACCTAATCGTATATAGAGAGGTTTCCACCCAGAGTTGTTTGAACCACAGATAGTATGTTCACTGGGTTTTGTCTTCTTTGCAATGAATGCCCAACAGAAGGGTGTTTATCATTTTCATTTTACTTTTAAAGGTCAAGTCGTGTTTTTGCCAGATATGTAACTAGATGCTGTATAGTTGATCTTAAATAATTACGGTACTAAGGAATGACAGAGTGCTTGCCCAAGACGTTACATACAGCCGGCTTATTGTATATCTACAGGAATAGGCACTGCAAATTTAAAGAGATTCTTGCCACTGATTTTTTAAATATATAAACAACAAAACTATGGAGTTTCTCATGTTATCACACATAATTTGGGGAACAAAGTTAGGAATAGATTATCTAAGAATAAAGAAGATGTGAGCAAATTTGAGCAAATTTAGTCCAGCAGTATTTTCATTTGAAGAGCTGAGTGTTGAAAGCCATTAATATCTCTTTTTTAAAAAGGACTGTGCAGGATTTTTTTGAATCTCATCATTGTCACTTCACTAAGTATTTTCAAGTGATGAATAAAACATAAACAAATGGAATGAGGGATTGTTACCACCGATGATTCTAAATTGCAGATGGCTCATTACTGCTGCGAGGGCTCTCTTTATGTTTTATACTTGGATTTTGCTGGCTCATCTACCCCTTTCCCTATATGTTGATGTACATGTGCTTTAGGCTGAAACTAATTTTTAACCATTCTGAGGTGACTTGCTTTGGGTGAACTAAATTAACAATCTAGTGGGTGAGAGTGTGGGAAACAAATAAGTCAGGTGGCGCCTGTGGCTCAAAGGAGTAGGGCGCTGGCCCCGTATGCCAGAGATGGCAGGTTCAAACCCAGCCCCAGCCAAAACCAAAACAAAACAAAATAAAAACAAATAAATAAGTGATGAATTTCCTGAAAAATTAAAGCTTTTATCTATTGAAATGATAAAAAAAAAGCGACCTAAAAATTAAGGCCAAAATCCATATTCAGCTAATTTGGGGTTTTGGAAGATAAAAATTCAAAGGGAACTCTGTGTTCAAGTTTCAATGTAGAGTAAGGACAGAGGAATGCTATGCATGTACATGTATACATTGGCATGCAGGTGCCATGATTCTTTCTGTTCTAGATAAAGCATTTAAAACTATTTAAGAAAGGAGCGATCTGCAGCTTTCTTAAAAGAAATTTTGATCTCCAGCAATGGCATTCAGAGGGAAAAGACAACCAAGGGACGGACAAACAACCCTGATTGGCAGGGACCTAGACTTTGGTTTATTCTTTTGTCATCCCCCACCCCCAACCTGTGACATTCAGTTCAGGATGGCTGGCCAAGCCACATGTATGTCCAAGTCCAGTCATGAGGTGCTAACAAGGCAGAGAGCTCACCTATCCCCTTTACAGACGCTTTGTGGAATCTGAACCCACCTCTGCTACTGCTATTGCCAAATCCCCATACATTTAACCTTGTTATACCAGGCCAGACAATTAAATTTGTGAACTGATCCTAGAAAAAGTGCTGTATGCTTCGTTGTTGAGTACCACTTGGGTGTGACTTTTGAAGTACTCCCCTTGGGAAGCTGTGCACTAATGCCAAGGTGTAGATCACCCTTCAAAGCAATTGTGTAACTTTTTCTGGAACTGTCCACTTGGGTGACAGCTAACTGCAAGGGAGACTGGGAATAGTCCTTGCTCTGGGTAGGCGTGTGCTAGGTTCTGTTTCTATAGCAAAAGGGGAGATTTGTGATTTTAGGGAATAAAAAGCAGTGTCTCTCATATAGAGAACTCTTACTGATATGACTGTCTCTAATGACTCATCTGAGATGAGCTGTGTCACTGATCTCTTAAGATGTCATTCTATCTTTTGTCTCTGGCTGAAGTCCGAGCACCGTCCTTTGGTTTTATCGTATAGCTTCGGGGCCGTGCATGGTGCCTTTTGAAATCATAAATACAATATATTGTAAATATTTGTCCATTTACTTCAGCCAGATATTAAACTAAAATGCCAGTCCTGGGATGGTGCCTGTAGCTCAAAGAAGTAGGGTGCTGGCCCCATATGCTGGAGGTGGTAGGTTCAAATCCAGCCCCAACCAAAAACTGCAAAAAAAAAAAAAAATTATATAAAAATAAAATAAAATAAAATGCCAGATGCCAGTCTTATCTCCCTTCATTTTGGATTATAGATTTAGACCTTGAGTTGTCTGCTTCTTTATTCACTTTCCAATTTAATGAAAGCATTGGTAAGTTTGATGATCTTTCACGGAAGACGTGAGGTTGCCTGAGTCAGATATTCAGATTGGGGTGTCACAGACAAAACAATTTGATGATAGAAAAGGAGCTGAAATATACCAAAGTCCTCAAGGGCAAAGGAAGACAGACATCGTGACTGAATCCATTGGCTCCTGTCGCCATGACACCCTCTATGGAGAGGAGAGGAGGAAGTGTGCTCTAACGCCTATCAGCTGCTCTAAAGTCTTCAGGACAACACATTTGAATTCTGAGCAATTTTAAGTGTAGTGAGATAAAATGAAAAGCTAAACCTGTCTTCCAACTCCTGAATATTTATGGAAATTAACTATAAGCCCTTAATTATTGTGGATTTCAGTGTATTTTTTAAAGGAGGGTGGGATAAAAAAATCTGTAACTTTTTGACAGTTTCCTATGTCTGTTTATCAAGAAAAAAAGACAACACTCAGATTTATTAGTACATAACTGTTTTTCTATCCCTTGTGTATAAGTTGGTAATCTGTATTGTACTTTATTAATATTGTTGATTTTGCACTATAGCTCAGATATAAAGAAAGCCAATGTGGGGGGGGATTTAATAACAGAATAATCAGCGCTAGAATTTTAAATAGGGTATCATTAGCATGTTAATGAATGTTCCCACCTTAAGCCAGCTGCCTGAGTAGGAAGGATACTGCAGATGTAGCTCAAAAACCCGGCTGGGTCTGAGGCCTGATGAGCTGTCAGAAATCCGCACAGGGGACCCATAAACTACGTAATGGGATTCTCATTGAGAATATCAAGCTTCAGGGTTTTGTTTTTCTGGGAATTATGGCTGACTGTGTTACGTTTAAGTTCATTTGCTTCTCTGGGAGTAGAAGGAAGAGAATGGGAAATTTCCAGTTAATAAAGTTGGAGGAGAGGCCACTTTCCAATTATGGTTTGGGCTTAGACCTTTTCACTTTAGGTAGAAAAGCCATTAAGTCTACATTGATGATCTCAGTTTTGGAACTGTCTCATCAGTTTTGAGCTTGAAATAGCCATAAAAGGATATGTGACTGTCTGAGTCTGTGTTTCTGTACAGGAATACCCAAGGCAGGGCAATTTTTATTATATAGAGAAGAGGTGTATTAGGCTCCTGGCTCTTCAGCTGTGCACCTGCTTCTTGTCAGGGCTTCAGGGAGCTTCCACTCATGGTGGGAGGTGCAGGGGGAGCCAGAGTGTGTGAATCATGGGGTGAGAGAGGAGCTAGAGAGAGGAGGCTGCGCCAAGCTCTTTAACAATGAGCTCTTCCAAGAACTAACAGAGAATTCACTCATTGCCATGAGGATGCACTCAGCCATTCATGAGGGATCCGCCCCTGTGACCCAGACACCTCCAATGCTGGGGATCAGATTTCAGATTGAGGTTTTGAGGGATCAAACAAACCAAACTATAGCATTGACCTACTGTACTGAGATAATAGTCTCTTTAACTTTTTTTTTTTTTTTGAGACGGAGCCTCAAGCTATCCCCCTGGGTAGAGTGCCATGGCATCACAGCTCACAGCAACCTCCAACTCCTGGGCTCAAGCGAGTCTCTCCTGCCTCCGCCTCCCGAGTAGCTGGGACCACAGGCGCCTGCCACAACACCCAGCCATTTTTTGGTTGCAGCCATCATTGTTGTTTGGCGGGCCTGGGCTGGGGATTTGAACCCGCCACCTTAGGTGTACGTGGCTGGCGCCTTAGCCACTTGAGCCACAGGCGCCGAGCCCAGTCTCTTTAACTTTGAAGTCTAGAAGTGCAGCTTCTTTCAGAAGTTACCTGTTGGCTTGTCGCCTGTGGCTTAGGTGGCTAAGGCGCCAGCCACAGACACCTAAGCTGGCAGGTTCAAATCCAGCCTGGGCCTGCCAAATAACAATGACGGCTGCAACCAAAAAATAGCCAGATGTTGTGGTGGGCACCTGTGGTCCCAGCTATTTGGGAGGCGGAGACAGGAGACCCCCTTGAGCCCAGGAGTTGGAGGTTGCTGTGAGCTGTGATGTGATAGCATTCTACCCAGGGGGACAGCTTGAGGCTCTGTCTCAAAAAAAAAAAAAAAAAAAAAAAAAAAGAAGTTACCTGTTAAGAAAAGGCTTTTAGTTTAGAAATTCTGTGAGTTACAAGTTCTGGAATAATTCTCTTTCCACATTTATCAGGTATATGTAGAAGAATATTCAAGAAAAAATATAATAAGAGAATAAAATCTATGGATCTCTTTCTGTTGGTGGGGTAGGGGAGGAAGGAACACAGAACTGGAAAAATACACATAACAAAGGTATATAAACAACAAAATTAACACGTAACCATAAAATTTAGTAACTGAGACAGAAAATATGCTAATGACAAGTGGTAGTTTGGTTTGGAATATGGTGTAGTGATGAGCTTCCTGGAAGCGGGAGCAAAAAGACAGTTGAAGTATTATCTACTTTCCTCAAAGGGACTTCAAAGAAAGTACAGAGTTTTCAGGAAAGACAGAGTGGTGCTAAATTCCTGAAGAAAATTTTCTTGAGAACATTAATGGAAAGTCCTCATGACTATATTGATGATACGTGCAAGAGCGCTTTTCACTTTTCATATGGCTGTTACCAAATATTGCTAAAAAAAATGCTAGAAGATCCCTTCTAAGCAGGACAGGCTGCGGATAGACTATGAAACTGTATACAAATTTTAGATAAGTAAGTTTGTACAGTTTTTTCCATAAAAAGATCCACTTTTTCAGGAGATTCTTAAAAGGGTCGTTCCAAGATCCTCCAGTTTTAGCAAACATTATATTAACGTCTACACCATGGAAGTAAATTAGTATGAGCTTGGGCTTGTGAAGTTTACATATGGCCTTTCCAGTGATCTGACATGATTCTAAGATGACACTTAGTAACTAAAAAGTGGCCTTGAGAACATGTCCTGTAGACTCATCAAATGTCACTGCCTTCCTCTGAGCATTGCCTGAGACCTGTGTGGTAGACAGCTGGGCCTTTGGGTCAGAAGAGTGATGACCCTCTTGCTAACCGAGAGCCACGGTGTCTGTTTCGGACCCAGCTATCTGCAGGGCTTTATATGTTGAGGAACTTAGAGAGTTATATTGGAAATAGATCTGTATCTGCCTTTCCAAATTAAAAGTCTTTATTTAGATTAAAAAATATATCAAACAGGATATTTTGGAGGAGTATTTCTTTTTAAAAACTTCAAAGTCTTTTCTCTCAGATTTTTGGATGGGCTGAGTTTTCACATCTCTGAACATTTTACCTTTGTTTCACCTTAAAAGTTACTTTATCAAGAGTCCAGTTAAATGCATGTTTCATTTTTAATTGCTTTCCATTTTTTCCTCTCCAGTTGTATCCTTGCCCCACTATTAGTATGGTTATCTCTCTGTGAATTTCTGAGCTTGCAACTTGCAACTGTCTTCCTTCCCCTTTTATTAAATAGCTGTGATGATTCTTTTGAGAGGCATCCCCATATGGTGTAAAAAGCCTAGGTTAGGGTGTGGGAGGCCTCGGTTTAATTTAAGTCCCTAATTATCTGCCTCGCACCTGGCACGTACAGCATCACAACATGAGGTGCAGTGAATGAATGATGTTCAGCAAGTTACTGAATTTTCTCGGGGAGTCCCAGTTGCTTCATAGACAGCAGGGTAGAGTAGATGTGGAAGTTTCATTTCCATCCATCCTCTCAACAAGTGTATCCTGAGGTTTTGCAACATGCCGTGCACCATATTACACCCTGGTGGTTCAGAGATGAGTTAGATATCCCTGAGGTTATTGAGGTTACTATTTGCTCTAGTCCCTTCTGGGTGAGCTCCTGGGGGCCTATCTGGGTGAGCTCCTGGGGGCCTATCCATGCTTTGTTCATTTATTTTCTTACTCTCAACTGCTTCTCTCCTTCTCTTCGTGTCCATGTGCTTTTGTTAGAAGTCCCTACTATTGTTCCATAGTGTCCCACTTGTCCCTCTACTTTCTTCTGTTTTCCAATACTTCATTCATATGCCCCCTAGGAGGGAATGCATGGGATTTGAATTGCATTTTATGCAAAATTGCAACAGGCAGTTTTTTGAGGGGCTTACTAACTTGTTCAGATTGAGAACTCTATGTAATAGGTCTCTTAAATAGCGGCCAGATTTTCTGCTTTGTAGATCATTCTTGCTAACCAGTGCCTACTGGAAACCTCTTTGTGAGTTCCATATGGACTCTGGGCTTGGGGGACGTGGCTAAGCGCACACTCACACGCACTTACACAAAGTCTTGAAGATTAAGCTGAGGATGGCAGTATGTGGAATTCTATGATCTTAAGGGAGAGCCCATTGGCCATCGTTTGGTGAGGGGTTATTTGTTGCACGGGGACTGTACCAGGTACTGCAGAACATTTTACACACCTGGTTATCACCTGCATTCAGCTCTTCTCTGCATCCCATTTTTCAGTGACTCTGCGTGGTGGGAATGTAGCCACCCTCACTTGAGTGAAAAACTTCAGAATCAGTTTTAGTATCATCCATATGCTTTGAAAATATATTATTAAGATTATGATGATTAGGGCTTACCTGGAGTTAATAATTCTGTTATTCATAATGCCTTTTATATAGAGCCTTAGAGGTTTCAAAATGAATCTTCACTGATTTTTTCCTTCCATTGCTCTTTTCTTTGTATATTCAGCATGTATTTACTTGGCCCTTAACTGTGTACACAGATGACCTACAGTTATTGTGGATTTAATTCATTCTTTGAAAAGAAGAAATGATTCCTTGTACCATGTCACTTTCTTTTCAGTAATAAAAGGTTTATCATTTTCCTTTTGTTTCTCAAGGCCTTGAAAACAAGCCCTGTGCTAAGGCTCAACATACATTGGGTCACTTCCGCACCTGGACCACTCTTGGGGCTGGCTGCATTTTACGGAGGAGAAAGCCAGAGTTTACAGAAGACTGCAGTGCAGGGTCTTGAGGGGTCGGGTCAAGATTTGAAATTTGAATCTTTTGTATCTGCCTTTTAACCTTTGACATTATTTTATATTCTTTATGAACATAAAAATTCCCATTCCCCAGCCTGACCACCTTATCTAAATGCCACACTCATAGATTCCTGGTTATGAAACAAAAGTCGACTGAAAGTCATTTGTTGATGACATGGAGTGCCCTGAAAAGAGAGGTGGTTTTTTTTTTTTTTTTTGTGCCTGCGATGGTGATCATTATCTGCCATTGTACCAACCATTTAGCTTGGTAGGAGGTTCTATAGATTTATTGCCCTTATGAAACTCACGTTTTATATTAAAACACCAATTCTTTCTTTCTTTATTTTTTTTCAAATAAATTAACTTTTATTTGAAAGACTACATTTCCCCACAAGTCTTCTAAGGACTGTATGCTGTGCAGTAACCTGCTTAGCCATTGTCCCAATACCAAAATTTCTTTTTTTTTTTTATTAAATGATAGCTGTGTACATTAATGGAAACATGGGGTACAGTGTAGTATCTTCATATACAGTTTGAAATACTTTCATCAAACTGGTTAACATAGACTTTATGTCATTTACTTAGTTATTGTGTTAAGACATTTACACTCTAGTTTTAGAAAGATTCACTTATACCCTTGTAAGACAGACCATAGAGGTGATCTTTCCAATCACCCTCCCTCCACCCATCTGCCCTTCTCCCCTCCCCTCCCCTCCCCCAGCCCTCCCCATATTCTTGGGCTAGAATTAGGTTGTAGCTTTTATTTGAGAACTATAAATTAGTTTCATAATAGGGCTGTGTACATTGGATACTTCTTCTTCCATTCTTGCGATATCTTGCTAAGAAGAACATTTTCCAGTTCCATCTGTGTAAACACGAAGGAGGTAAAGTCTCCATCTTTCTTTAGGGCTGCATAGTATTCCATGGTGTACATATACCACAGTTTATTGATCCATTCGTGGATCAATGGGCACTCCAATACCAAAATTTCTTTTCTTTTTTTTTTTTTTTGCAGTTTGTGGCCGGGGCTGGGTTTGAACCCACCACCTCTGGCATATGGGGCTGGCGCCCTACTCCTTGAGCCACAGGCGCCGCCCCTCAATACCAAAATTCTAACAGCAAATTATACACTTGCTCTGGGTTATAAATAAGGGTCATCCTTTACTGATTAAGAGAATACTTTATCTTTGATAAGTGTAACACAAAATCACACTTTTAAGTTTTTAAGGTTTAACAGATGTGTTTCAAATACATGTTTATGCAGAAGTCCACAATCTTTTCATCTCTGAAAAAGGACTTAATTTAAGGTTCAAAAATTCCGTTCTTCCAAAGAAATGTCCAAGTGTTTTCTTCTATAGCTTTAAACTTTCTAAACTCAACTATTTGCTCCACGCCACCCCAGACAAACCTGACATGACTGAACTAGTCTGTGTGTTACCAACTTTCCCAAAAGAAAGTTAAAAAGAAAATGAGTTCATCATAAATGTAGATCTCTGATACAATATCTAACACAAAAGAAGCAATTCTTTATTTTTGAAGGGTGACTAAGAAGATCTTGGTCCATAACAACAAATCGGAAAGGGGCTGAACTAGAGCAATTTGATTGGATACATATTTATTAACTTCAAACAACTTTCTAGTTTATTTTCAAAGAACTGTTAATAATTCTGCTTCCCATTCTGAAATACTTAAATGTCAGTGTTTCCTTCTGTGTTTACATAAATACAGGCAGTGATTAGAAGATTAATACATTACTCAGTTTCTGGTAGAAAAATAGTTAGAAGCTCTGTTTGCCTCTAAGAATTTACTAATTTGTCATCATATTGATTACAAGGAATTCAACTTGCAAAATATGCCAGCACTCTTTCTAGGCTTTTTTTGAGTGAAATTTGAATGTAAGTGAAATCTTGAATGTAAGTGAAATCAACCTATAAAATATTCTGTAATTCAGGACTTTGAGGAATGAGAATGGATTCTTTTTTAAACTGAATCAAGTTTTGTGAAGTTTTGCAGGATTTCTTTTTTTTTATTTTTTAATTATTAAATCATAACTGTGTTCATTAATGCGTTTAAGGGGTACGGTGTGCTGATTTGATGTACAGTGTGGAATGCTTACATCTAACTGATTAACATAACCGTCTCCTTGCTTACTTATTTGTTGTGGCAAAAATATTCATTTTACTGAGGCTAACTATTGACATCTTTTATGAGGTCGTAATTTTTTCGATGATTCATTTTGCAAGAAATGTCTTGTTTTCCTCTTTGGCGTTGCCATGAGTTATGGCGTCCTGGGCACAAGCCTGCTGTTTTAGCTACGTACTCCTCCTTCTTTGAAGCATGCCTTGCGTTAACAACTCAAGAGAGATGATGTTTATTTGAGAGATCATTTGTTGTTAATTTGATTTTTCAGGTTTTCTTAACTTCTGTAAAGGAGAGAAGGTGTGCTGATGAGCATTTTCCTGCCCTGGCTGGTTTGGGAGACATTCTTCTTTTGGGCCTCCTCTACTTTTTCACTGTTAATTTTTGGACTTAGTCGTGGCCATTTTGACTAATTTGTTCTTCATTCAGACTTTTGTATGGTTGGGGAGAGTCAGATCACTGTAGGGGTGGACAACTCTGAGCGAATGCACTGCAATTTAATATTTATGGCCAGAGCAAAACCCATCAAGAGTTACTTAAGGAGCTACTTATTTGGTATTATCAAAAATTTATGAGTTAGACATGCTCATATTTCATGTGCCTACCTAGGCATAAAATGGGATTTTATTTTTCTTTTGACGTTCATTAACAACAGATGACTTACTTTGCTTTTAGATTTAATTACTGCTGAACTTTATTTGCCAAAATGATGCTGAGTTGTTGGTTCTTTCAGTGCGTTTTGAACATCTCTCTCGTCCTGTGTTTACTGTGGCTGCTTTACATTTCACATGTCCCCAAATCTTGTATTTTTATTCCCCAAGAAAGAACCAAATGCAGTTATTTGATGATAACATGGGCAGCTCAATGAAAGGAGATTATCCTGTATGGACAAGGTGGCTGAAATCCTGAGCTTCTTTTTAACTCTTTAAGCCCAGCGTTCGACTTTTGGTATGTACCAAGGATGTTGGAGGAGAGACAGATGCGTTAGAATTCGGCAAATGTCTGCTTACCGTTCACTCAGTCCCACCCTTCCTCAGAGACTGACAGTAGTGGCTGTGCACCAGCTCTGTGTGCCCCAGGAATGTCACCAAACATCAACATTGATTTCCCAGTTGTCTGGAATCCTGAGAATTTGTCAACCTTTAGAGGCAAAGTGATTCTCCTCAACAGATCACACAGAAATCCTCTGAAGTTGAAGCTTATGAAATTTCTGGAATTGCTGTAGGACATTTTTAATTTATTCCAAAATCAGAAGCATAATATAAAATTTTAAAAACAGAATGAAAAATGTCCATCGTACGATTTCCACAACGAAGCTCCTTGCTGGGTTTTTAGCCTTCCCTCCAGTGCCCGTAGCACAGGCAGACGGGTTTATACACTCACGCTGAGCATGTGGACCCCGTTCTCTGTGCCCTTAACCTTACAGGACAATAGTGACAACGTGACATCACGTAATCCTCATAACTCTGCTTTGAGACAGATTTGTCATTTCCGTTTTACAGATGGCGTAACCGGGGCTCGGGGAGCTGAGATAGTTGCTCATGTCCCTGAGGCTTCAGATCCATGCCGTTCATTATGCAGCTGTAGTTCCCTGGTTGCAACATAGGATTCTAATTTATTGATTGTCTGAAGTGCATTCCAAGGATCAATGATTACTTAACTATTTGAGGTCATTAATGCCCATTGCATGATTTTCTTTCTGAAGATAAAGTGCCAAGCTGGGATTAATGACCCAAGCACATAGTCATTTTTTATGGCTTTATACATATTGCAAGCTGTCTTTCAAAAGGATTCTATCAATTTAATTGATATTGCCAAGCCAACCTTCCCAATACTAAGCATTGTTCTTAAACATTTATTAGTATAACAACCATGAGGTGGTGTTTAATTCATGTGTTACTTTACATAGTTTTGAGTAATAGGTTGAATTTGCTTCTTTTTGTGCCTTTATTTCATTGTGTACTGTTCATGTCCTTTATCTACTTGTTTTGTTTTGGGGAAGAGACCGTGATAGTCTTCTTATTTTTATAGCTATAAATTACTTTTTTCCTATTTGTGTATGTAAAATTAGTGTCCATTAATATGGACAAGAATAGAATCTTTATCAACAGTGACAACATGTTGAAATCAACAGTGCAGAATGAATGCAGAAACCGCTTATAGTATCAGGGTGCAAGTGATTCAACCCCTCACGTAGACAGAGAGGTCTTCCAGAGTGGAGACATTCCATTTCTACTCTGGGCATTAATGTTCATTTGGCCTGGCCTTTAAAACGTATATTCAGGGAACTGCTGCGGTTGGGACTTTAATAAACCAGTTTCTTTTTTTTCCAGTACATCTGTGGTGGGTATTCTTGTGCATTTCCTCCACCATTCAAATACAGAAGCTGAGAGGAATGTCCTCCCCATCACCGTGCTTTTCTTCACGATGCACCTCGTGTTCAGTACTTGGCTATCTTTGGCCTTTTACATTTTCCTAAGTCGATCCATTGGAAACAAAATTCCTGCCTGTAGGAATTTGTTTTCTTCCCAAAAGAAGCTTTCATTTCAGGGACTAGTGGGAAGTGTCTATGGATGGTGCCTGTGGCCCCCCCAGAGCTGAAGAATGAGGCAGGGGGCTCAGTCGAGAAAGGTCGTCCCTGTCCTGGAAGGATGCCAGACAGGATGACCTTTGAAACTGTCACCACGGGCATGAGAAACGGGTTTGCAAGAGCTCCCTGTCTTCCTTTGCACAGACACCATGCAGTGTGATATTAAGGCACGATCCCTTTCCACTGGTGACGTGTGGTCATAAATCCTACATTTCTGTGATGGGGCGTCCAGGCCGGCACCTGCCGAGGCTCAGGGTTTCCTTTCCCTCTTCTCCCTCCGTGTATCCACATTCTTTTCTCCACCTTTGGAATACCCCATACCTTATCTGCCTACACACCCACTCCCTGATTCTTTCCAGGCTTCCTCAGGACACCCCTCTGGCCAGAGCTCTAAGCTCACCCTGATCTCTGAGAGCTGCTGATGAAGTATTCCAAGCCCCACACCACATTTCCTCCTATGATCTGTGTCGGACAACGACTCCCCTGTTTATACACCCGGTGTCCTCCTTGGGCCCGTGTTTATAGTCAGAATCTTTTTGTTCTTCCTGTACGAGGCACTTAGTCCGATGCTGGGAACGTGATCATTATCCCTCTCTTCAGGTTCTATGGTGATTCATTCCATTGTGCCGTGTTTAGTGGAATGCTTAATAGCATCTCTGAGAAAGCCCAAAGACTATACGTAAATGCTCTCTTTGGTCTTGAAAGGGTTTTATGCAGTATAAAATTAGAGCACTTTTTTTTTCCTTGGGAGCCCTGACATTAATATTCATCATGAGCTCTAAAGTACAAGCTATTATATTTTAGCATAATGAAGTTTACCATATGTTTCAAAGTCACTTGCAATTGTGCTTCTCATAATGACAATTAGAAAGGTCATCTTGTCTTGCAAAGCTCCATTAGATGTATAAACCAGCTCATGGTTGTCACTGTGACATGTTTGAGGCTACTTATGTGCAAATATAAGTGGGAGACATGGTATTTCTTATCCCAAAGTGTAGCTGTTTCCATCTAATTACCAAACCCGAAACATGCGTGTTTGCCTTTAGATGATATGTGGGCATAGAAACTTTTAAAGCAAATTCTTTTCTGTCTTTTATTCATTAAATTGTATGAGTTCCTTCATTCCATCTTTCCATGAAGCATGATATGATGAGGTCTGTGGAACAGTAGGTAAAGAACTTTGACATGGAGACAGTGGTGTATTTCTGATCTATATTATTTCTGCTCACTTGAAAAATTGGTTATCCACATTAAAGTACAGTCAGTTTTGTGTTGCACGCGCACATGTGAACTTTGATGAAATGATGGGGAGAAGGGGTAGTGGGGGCCATGCATCAGAGTGGAGAGGTATTCCTGCAGTGTTTGTGGATGGGCGGAATCTATGTTAGAACTAAAGCACATAATTCTTGGAAACCTAAAAAGTGCCATTGAAGGTGTGAGTCACGGTAACTGAGCTAGAGAAAAATGGTGTTTAATCTGGCCTGGGCATAGCGAGTTGGATTGCCACAGTAAAAATATTAATATTTTTATATTATGTGTGAAACATGAAATTTGCTCTGAATTATGAGAGGCTATAAAACTCTGCATTCATGCCTTTAGGATTTGCAAACATTTATCAATAGATAAGAAAGATAAAGTCAACTTGGTGACCATAGCACAGTGGTTGTGGCACCAGCAATATGCACCGAAATTGGTGGCTTTGAACCTGGGCCAGGGCCAGCTAAACAATAGTGACAATGGCAACAAAAAATAGCCGGGCGTTGTGGTAGGCACCTGTAGTCCCAGCTACTTGGGAGGCTGAGGCAAGTGAATCTCTTAGGCCCATGAGTTTGAGGTTGCTGTGAGCTATGATGCCACAGCACTCTACTGAGGGGGACATAGTGAGACTCTGTCTCAAAAAAAAAGAAAGATATAGTCTTAGATTCTTAGATTCGTTAGTGCACACACAGGGTGGCTGTAGTTTTCACATTCCTTATTTGGGAGAGAGCTGGGGAAGATCTGTGGCCCGGGCAGCATTTGGTTGCCGATATTTCATACTATTCAAAGGCCTTGATTTTAAACATTAATCTGTTAATTCAACATATTCATGGAACGCAGACGCTGTGCAGAGAGCGCCCTCCCCCGGCCTTGTTTGTGTTTGAGCCGCGCTTCGGTGGCCTCGTCTCTCATCCAGCTGCCATGGTTTATGTGAGGTTTGCCAGAGGCAAAAGATTAGTCCATATTCCTAAGGGTGCTTTCCAGGCCAATTAGTTCATTATTGTTATTATTTTTTAATATTAAAATGATCTTTCTTTGTTGAGGGTGATAGAAAGAAAAGAATAAGAATTTTAATAGCCCCGCTAGACACGAGGATGAAAGACAGTGAGCACAATGTTCATGTAACCAGGAGGGAAAAGAAAATAGCATGGATGTAACAACACCCTCTGCACAGCGGAGGGCGCTCTCTGCACCGCGCCTGCATTCCATGAATATGGTAAATTAACAGATTAATGTTTAAAATTAAGGCCTTTGGAGACAACCCTCCTTCTTTCCTCCACTTTTTTTTTTTTGCCCTTTGGCTTAAAGCTGTTCACATTGGGTGAGTGTCCCTGTTGTCATCTTGTATATCTCAAGTTCTATTTGATGCTGATAAGGATGGATGTAGGAGTCTATTTCAAGAGTTGTATGTACATCTGTGTAGGCCTTTTTTACTTACACATTTTTGCTCATTATATAATGCTCTGCTGTGGATGCATTTTGTAGGACTCTAAGCTTATGTTTAAAATTTCCGTTCAGCAACAGACTCTTGTACTATCCACCTGGTCTCTTAGTTAGAAGGCTGGGCCGTCCCTCAGTATCTGCAGCAGAAGCTGTGCACCCCCTTGGTGCAGCCCCTGTGATGTGCACGGGGGGGGGGGGGAGAAGAGTGACATGATGGCATTCCTGGCCTCGAGAGGCTTGCAGTCATGGGTGAGGATGGCAAATATACAGAGAGATCAGGGCACTGTGTGATGAAGGACAAAATAAAGAAACAAACAATGGGTGACAAGAAAGTGGAGGTTAAGGTCAGCTAATTGCATCCTGATAGAGCCAGGGAGGTCTCACAGAGGAGGCAGAGGTGAGCTGTGGCTCGATGTGGCTGCAGAGGGGGAATACTGTTGTCCTGGGTGAGAGGAGAGCACAGGCTCCAGGGGAACGTGCCACTCGTGGGCAGGAGGAGACCAGAGATTGAATCTTGCCCTGCCACGTACAGCTGTGTAATTTTGAATATGTTTCCCAACCTCTCTGAAATATTACTACTTCTAATATCAGCCTCCAAGGGCTATGCACAGATGGAATAATAATACACCTAAAAAATTGGCATAATAAGAGCTCAATCAATATGGTTATAGATCTGGCTGGACTGAAGGGTGTAAGAGTGAGAGTGACAGGAGATGAGTGTGGAGAGGTGGGAAGAGCTGGGTTATGGGATGTCTTTCTCCGATAAAGTCCTGGAGTTGGCAAGACTTTCCAAAGGGGGTGGCCACTCAGAAGACGTGACTTCTGTGTCTTCCGTTGTTCCCAATGATTCTCCTGATATAGATGCTTAGACACGACCTCACATAATTGTTTCTATCTTTAAAATATAACTAACACTACACATTATTATGGCTAAGGTAGAAAATACTGAAAGCACCAAGCGCAGAGCATGGTGTAGAAGTAGATTTCGTGTCTTGCTGGTAGGAATGTAAATGGTATTTAGAAATAGTGGCCGTTTCTAATGAAGTCAAATGTTACGTTTGTCATGTGACCTGGAAATTCCACTTCTAGATTCTATTTATCCTATAGAAATAGAAAGTTATGTCCAACAAAAACTAATGAATATTTATAGCAGCATTATTCATAATTGCCTCAAATTGTAAACAAGTCAGACGTCCTTCATTGAGGGGCTGGACTGACCGACTGTGGTTGGTGCATTCACACAATGAAACACCATTCAGCAGTACCAAGGGACAAGCTATTAGTGTGCAGGACAGCCTGGCTGCATCTCAAGTGCATTGTACTGAGCAAAAGAAGCAAAGGGCCATGTACTTAGGATCCTATTTATATGACACTCTGGAAAAGGCAGACCTCTAGGGACGGGGTAAGGAGCTGGAGGTGGGGTGGGGTCTGACTAGGATGGATATAGCACAAGAGAATGCTTTAGGGGTGTTGGGATTGTTCTGGATCCTGTTTGTGGTGATGGTTACAGAAACCCATTCATAGACCTGTACGACAAGGACAAATGAGTTTTACTGTGTGTAAATAAAAAAAGTTTAAAAACTTTGTAATTTGTAGCTCATACATAATTGCCAGTTTAATCTCATGAGTGTTCTCCAGGAGGTCAATGTAATCAGTACAGCTTCAGCATCCCCAGTCTGAAAGTTCTAAACCTGAAATGCTCTGGAATCTGAAACGTCTTTCTGAGTGTCAGCGTGACATTCAGAGCAAATGCTCATTGGAACACTTTGAATTTCATATTTTTTTGTATTAGGGGTGCTGAACCAGTAAGTATAATGCAATATTCCAAAATCAGAAAAAAAGTCAAAATCCAAAACGCATCTGGTCCCAGGAGTTTAGGATAAAGGACACTGAACTTATATCTCTATTATTGTATGGCTATCTATTATTATTATTATTATTATTATTATTACTGTTATTATTGACTACATGAAGGCCTTGTGAGGGTTGGCCCAAGCCCACGTACCTTACAGAGAGCAGACCCTGGGCCCAGACCTCACAGTCTGTGGACCCTGCATTTCCACAGCCTTGGCAGTCGCCCGTCAGTGAATCACCAAGTGGGCACTGCATGCTTGTCCCAGCCTCTTGTCCAGGCTGCGCCCCTGTCATCTAGCTGACTGGTCAGTGTCATTGCTATGTGCATCCCACTGGCCCAAATTTTACAAATGGGTGAACGTTTTAAATGCTTAGTGGCAGCAAGGGAGTTGCCCATTGAATATTTTCTCCTTAACTCGTGCTGTTGGCTGAGTTAATTTTGGCCTCTTTTCAAGTAATCACTACCTTCCCAAAGGGTTTTTATGGTGACATCAGGAAAAATGTTATTCAGGTTTTATTCAATACCCAGTTTTAACTTAGTCTCCCTAAAATCATTCAAGTTAGAACTGAAGGCAGCTCTGTGACTGAAAAGAGCTGGAAATTAACTACGTAGCAACCTCAGACCAGAGGGTAAGAGGTAGTTCCTTAGAGAAAGAAAAAAGAGAAAAAGTGTTTAATAAAGAGAAACAGTAAAAAGGATGAGGATATTTAACTCAATAGTTAACTTTTTAAAATATGTATCTCCTCAGGATCATTATGTATCTCCTCAGGATCACTTTGAGGTCATTAGTCTTATCCCACTACCTTTGAGCTCTTCATATGCCTAGTAGAGGTGTGTGAGAAGTCCGTCTCAATGGACCTTGACCTTGAACTTGACGACTGAATAGAACTTGAATGTATGGTTTTTCAAAGTATAGTATTATTCCTCCAATAGTCCTATATTTCAGAATCATTCATTTGCCAGGTCCTGTGCAGGTGCTTCAGAGATATTGTTTGACTTGTGCTTTATGAAATTTTATGAAGAAAATGTTGAGCAAATGGAGGCCAGGAGTCATGAGCTGACTTGCTCGTTATGCACGCTGGATGGAGCCCGAGCTGTGCAGCCAGACACCTGTGAACTCAGCCCCTCATTGCCCACTAAGGGGGACATGAGACGGGGCCGCTGTTTAACTTCTGTGATCCCCAGTTTCTGCCTCATGGATTTGTGCAAGCAGGGGTGGGCCTAAGTTTGTGAGCCCTGGAGTTTATAAAATTTGGAGGTGAGCTTTATTTAAGGAAAAAGATCTATAAAACTATGACCCAAATTTGGGTACATTGCATAAGAAAGTAAGGGATCCTGAGGCTTGTGTGTCGTTAGATTGGTGAATCTGTCCTTGCTCTGAACTAATTTTTGTAGCGGGCTCCTGTGTGCTGGGCTGTGTTGGTAACAGGAGCCGGACAGCACCGTCCTGGCCCTCAGGGGTCCAGCCTGGTGGGAAACACAGCCAGAAACAGACAGTCACAGCACAGCAGGATGAGTGTTGTGATGGGGGAGGATGAAGCCTCAGGCAATATTTCTGGAAGTGACTCAATGTATAAAAGGTAAAATGGAGAGAAGTCTGGGAAGTTCGTTTGAAGCAGAAGAAAGAACAAGTGAGGTAAGAGAATAGAAACTACCTGGTGGGAGCTGCAGGAAGTTCCGTGCAGTGAGGTTGTTCAGTCCGATGGAGGAGTGGGGACGGAACCAGGCAGGGGCAGGCAGGCTTGTGTGCCAGCTCGGGAGCTTGGACACGATCCTAAGAGCCATGGGGAGCGACTGCACAGATCTAGGCAGGGAGGGTTTGATCAGACTCGTATTTAAAAAAAGACAAAGGCCATACCTGATCTGGCTGCAGAATGCTGAGTGTATCCACTCGATGCTGCTCAAGGGTGGTGACAGGACGGAGAGGAGGGGGCGCAGTGCAGAGGGGCTCAGCGTTTAGAACCCGCAGAACTCGAGCCTGGACACTTAGAGATGGGCGCTATGCGGTGATAAGAAGAGAGTTAAGGTAGCAGCTGGGTTTGGGCCTGGCCCCTGGTGGGGGGTGCTCACCAGAACCAAGGCTGTAAGAACAGCAGACTTGGAAGAGATTGCCTGTCTCCTCAGAGCCAGTTGAGTTTGCAGCTTTGGGGTGACATCCAGTTGGGGATGTTCCCCAGGCAGTTGGTTGTGAAGCTGAGGAGGGAGAGCTGGCTGACAGCAGGGCTCTGGGTCTTCTCAGCATACGGATGATAATTAGAGTGGTGCAGAGAGGGGGGTGTGGGCAAAGCAGCACAGAGATGAGAAGGCACATGGAAGCATCCTGAAGACCACTGACCGCAGGCGACAGGCAGAGGTAAGGAGTCGTGGAGAAGCATGAGAGACCGTGGTCAGGAGGACGGAGGACTGGCAGAAGTATCCCAAGAGCACAGTGTTTTTTGTTTGTTGGGCTCCTCCTCATTTAAGGGCACATTTCATCCATTTCGTGCCATCCCAGTGGAGCTGTTGACTGTAGTGATCAACCTTGTGGCCACTGATGTGGCATAGAGCACATGGCGTGTGGCTCAGGCAGAGGTGATCATGTAACAGTCACTCTGGGAGCTGGGACTCATGTAAGTGTTGGATGTGGAACCCAAGCTGGGCCTATCAGAATCTTGCTGGTTTGGCACCAGGGTGAGGAAAGCTGCAGGATGGGAATCGGGGTTGGTTGATGGCCTTTCCCCACCGCATGGAAAGCTCATGTGCACCAGGAAATAGGCAGAGGTGAGATGGGGTGGGCTGTGGGGATGTGTGCAGAGTCCCTGCCACTCCCAGGAGCTGGTTCCTTTTTTCCAAGAATCTGCTCTCTAAACCTGTTTCCTGCCTTTCTGATTCTGGAGTGAGTCTGTTACCCTTCCCAGCCCTTGGAAGCCCCAGGGTCCAGATTAGAACCCTGGCCTTCTGGATCTATGCTTTCCCCGTGATCCCGTTACTATACTACTGCCAAAATTCAAAAAGGAGAAAGAGCCTCTGTCTTGGCGTTTCATTGCCCTTTTCAAAAGAAACAGAAAATTATTGCATTCTCGCCTCTACCGTGGCAGGGATTGCATGAGCCACGAGGGGCACAGACCCTACACTGGGTGTTCACTTTAGCTCCAAATTGCATCTTGATTTTTTTAAATGGCGAAAAGTATAAGAAAAAAAAGAGAAAAGTTGCAATATAATAATGAAATTGACAGACAATTTTAATTGCAAATGGAAGCTGAGGGGAACTCAGGCTTTCTCCTGTAATCAGTTTGGGAACCGTCAGAAAAGGGCTCTGGGAATCAGGCAGAATGGAGCTGAGATCACTGGCTGAAGGACTTACAAGGCAGTGTTGGAACTTGGAGAGAGTTAGAAAGGTAAGCCAACATTTATAAGAATATTTGCATGTTAGGGAAGGGTAGGGAATTTACTGCTCCCTATGTGTCATTATAAGGATCACTATTCCTGAATTTGCATTCGCTTGCTGGGGCTACTGTAAGGGTGTAACAACAGAAATGTGTGTTTCCCACAGCTTTCAAGACATCAGGGCAGTTTGTTTAGGACCCACCCTTGCGATTTAATCACCTCTTTAAAGATCCTGTCTCTGAATTTACTCACGTTCTGAAGCACTGGGGGTTAGGGCTTCATGTAAGACTTTTAGAGGAGACGTGATTCTGTCCGTGACAGCGTATTCAATATTACATTTTATAGTAAGAGAATTTAAAATCAGATCCTTGCCTAATACACACAGGAAGTAACCCTGAAGGTTACCTGGGCTACTGGGCATGCTTAGACCCTGCCATCCCTTGAGATGAGGCTTTCTCTTTCCTTTGTCCGTCCCATGCCTGGAACCTTCCTCATGTGCCTGGTTGCATGAAGCTTGTTTGCACCCCCAGGCTGTGTTCCCTTATTCTGAAATCATTTCTCTCTGGTCTTGCGTGGCTCTATCTTTTTTACCATTTGAGCGTCATGTTAAATCGTGGCTCCCTGAACAGCCAGCTGGGAGCAGCCAGCCTGTGACGCTGGATCTCATTACTATCTCAGTTCTTCGTGTGGCATTTATTACTGGCTTATAATGCCTTATTTATCTTGTCACCAGTGTATTCCCAGCACTGAAGCAGTCCCCATCAGATAGTATCACTTGAATATTTGCTGAATGAGTGGATAAAATTAGATAAATTAGGAAGAGACTAAGAAAGCTGGGCAGAATCTGGTTGTTCCTGAAGTTCAAGCCTTGGCGTTTGGCTCAGCGCCTGTGGCTCAGTCGGCTAAAGCACCAGCCATGTACACCTAAGGTGGCGGGTTCGAGTCCCCAGCACGGGCCCGCCAAACAACAAAGATGGCTGCAACCAAAAAATGGCCGGGTGATGTGGCGGGTGCCTGTGGTCCCAGCTACTTGGGAGGCTGAGGCAGGAGA